>QTSX02003106.1:0-101442 GCA_014839935.2 Entomophthora muscae | reverse complement strand
GGATTTGTTGGCCACGGTGTGTGCGGGCAACAGGCAGAATTTTTCAAGATAAGGTAGGATGGAGAACCTACTTCTGCTACCAATGTTGTAACTAGCTGTTTTAGAAGAGTTACAAGGGATAAAATATTTAGAAGCTAGATAATAATCTTTATTGTGAGATAGTGATTATATAGCTATTGTGAATCAATGGATAGAAGGAACATGATTGGTGATCACACAGCTGGATGGAAGAGGGGGTGGCTTGACCTGCTAATGAGTCAAGCGCCAAATTGAGGTATCCACTGTGAGGGATCATCATTTGTTCATGTTGATTGATTTGGTAATTCAAGTTGACTTCTGGGTCTGGCTTTGAGTGACCGGGTAATTGGATTGCAGGTCACAAATCCGCTTGGTTGGAACCTTGCTGGCGGGTCAAGCCTGTGGTTTTGACACTAGAAGACCAGAGATTAACCTTGCAGAAGGTATAAAAAGAACTAATCAATTACAATACAATCATCTTTTTGAGCCATCTTTGATCTATCTTTATTATGATTGTCCTTGATCCTAATCCTTAAGTGCTTCTGCGTGATCAGAAGCCATTTCTGGACAATAATCATGTTTCCATTCAATCCTGGCTCTTCTGATAAAATACTACTCATATCCTCACATATTACTGTATCCAAGCAAATGCCCTGTGCCCTATAATCTCAAATAATTGTGGCGCTGTAATGCAAAAAGTGCAACAATACTAACAGGTATAATAAAAATTACCATAGCAAAGGAAATTAATTGGCTGAAAGGTTCAATATTTTAGTATATATTTGTTGGGTTTGAGATAATAGTTTGGAAATATAGGAGATTTTAATGAAAAATGTATATATCTTATGATATCTGAATAAGATGATACAGTAGTTTTCAAACCTGTTGAGATAAACGTAAAGTCTCAGTCTAAAAAGGTATACAATTCAGTCTAAAAATGAAATCAAAGTGGATTCAAATCTATTGTAATTTAATATAAAAACCTTAATGTTTGATTTTGTTTTTGGACTGAGTTGTATACGTTTTTAGACTGAGACTTTACGTTTATTTCAACAGGTTTGAAAACTACTGTATGAGATTTATTGGGGGTTGGATTGGTGGAGATCTAGGACTTGTTTTTGGATTGAAGTAGATATTTCTATGGCTAGAGTGTAGGTTGACATGGCTCCCTGATCAAATAACTTGCAGCAACTTGAATACAGCAATAATGCAATACAATTAGAAAGGAGAATCTTTTCAGGAGGAGCTGAAATTTCATAGATGGCTTCAAGAATAGCTGCATCTTGGATAACATGTATAATTGAGCTGTAACCAGGTGAAAATTTTCCATCTAGATATTGTCATTCTTTGTCCACTTTATTAGCAACATCAAGCGTGTTGCAGGCCTCTGCTACCATGCTCATCAATATAAAAAGACCTAGGTAAAAAAATAAGTGAAGTCTCTGCCCGCAAACAGGGCCAAGAACTCAGAGAATTTATTATATAGGGAACTGATATTATTTTTGGAGAGGTTGCTGGGAAGGGTTTTCCCATGATCAGTGGTATATCAGTCTTATTGGAGCACCAGGAGGCCCCAAAGTTTCCAAGGATGCCTATAACACAGGACATGATAGCAGAGAAACTATTGGTAAGGCCACTTAGTTTTATTTTGAAATAATTTATTAGTTGTGATATTTTGTACTTGGGTGAGAAACAAAACCTGACTTCTTCTTATCCTCTATTTATTTCTGGTATGTTTTGATATGTCATGGTATTGACAAAATCATAGACAAGGAGGATAGAGGGCTTTCAGAAGTTAAGGGCAGAACATAATGGTCAAGGTGGATCTTTGGGGCCACAGCCAGAGCTGCAACCCACCATTTGGACTCTTCTTGTTTTGGCTGAGTTCATTGAGTTTATTTTTATCTATTGGGTAAATTTTATTTAATTTGTCTAAAATTTCAGATTAGACAGCTGGTGTCAGGGTCAGCTTTCACCAAATATGGGGAACATAGTTGCTGTAGAAGGTCTCGGTTACATGTGGTTTTAGGAATTGTTGAAGTATCCTTCATGATCACCTTAATAAAAATGTTAGTATTTACTTTTATCTATTTTCTTACCTTCTTCTATTTCCTCTCCAGTTGTCCCTTAACAGGGGCAGCTTCTCTTGACTTCTCAGGTGCAGGTTGATGGGCAGCTTCTATTGATTTTGGTTTTATCTTATTTTTCAACTGCTCAAATATCTCTAGATCCTTTGCCCACACCTCTGTCATAACAAACTCCTGTGGCTTGAACTGTAGGTCTGTGAGTACATCTTTCTGAACATTAAGCAGCCTTGCTGCAAGTTAGCCTGTTGTATTAGGTATATTATTCTTTAACACTTTCACAGTAAGTTTGTTCAATTCTTCTCTCTCCAGGACCACCTTTTCAAGCCTGTCCTCCACCTTTAATTAACCTTCTTAATCCTGGCCACTACTGTGGCCAGCTCTTTGATTGATTTCTTCAATTCTGACATGATTATTTTTTATCTCACCCAGCCCTTTCTATACTTATAAAAAACCCAATATACATATATGCTTTTTGGATTCTTTAGCACATAATAGATATAAAATTAAATATTGTTGTAACAGCGGGTTTGACCTCCCGGCAAAGTTCCACACAAGAGACCCCATGCCACTCAAGTGACTTCCCCACCACTTGAAGCCAAATGTGGAAGCCAAATTGAATTCCCAAACAAGGCAACACAAACCATTGACGATCCCAACCCGGTGGGCAACCCAGTTTAGTGCTTGGCTCATTACCAGGATCAAGCCACCCCCTGCTTGATCCAATTGAGTGATCATCTTGATCCTGTTCCTCTTGATGATTCACAAATACTATATAATCTCACACATCCCAATAAAGATATTATCTAGTTTCCAACTATTCCCCCTTGTAACTCTGCTAATACAGTACAGGTGCAACACCAATTAGGAACTGAGGGGCAGTTAGACCTTAGTGTATCCAATAGAAGGAGAGGATTTACTCCCATTCAGGTGGCATCGTTTTGAGGGATCAATCAACTTTACATGCCTTGCCTTATTATAACTTAAGAATGTAGGTTGTGCTTGGCAGCCAAACATGGGAAAGTAGCATATGGTACTTCTACGCTTTTGAGCACGGGATGGATTACTGGCTTTGGGGTGTTTTATAACTATTGGTTGGATGTAGATACAGCACGTACAATTACTAGATTGGGTGATTGCTTGACTGTTGGATCCTTTGATTGTCACTGAATCTCCTTATAACGTCGATCCGATTAAGAACTGAGCAGATATTCAACACTGTGGCAAACTGGGATTTGAATGTGTTAAATTGATTGGATATAGTATTGTTGTGGTCTATCGTCTGGATTGTGGTCCTCACCTTTGAAATTCAACTTGGCATTTTGGACTTCTCTCTTCCCCGGAGTAAGAGCTTTATGTTTTAGGCCTTCTCTAGCAAATCGAGTTTTTGGGGATATTATTGGCGCTCTCCACATTACAATTATGCTTTAGCGTTTAAAAGTGATCATGCTTTTCACTCACGTCTGGTGGTTGAGCCCAGGTTGGATTCCCAGAGGGAGCATTTACTTAATTGTTTGGGCCCTGTCATTGCCAACAAAGCTTTGATGTCTCCTTTAACAGCTCTTAGCTTGTACTTGTGATAATGGCGCTGGATCTGTAAAGACGCACATCCTCAATTTTAGGCAATTGATCTGCTATCACTATACGTTACAACTAGATCTACTCCTATGACAACTTTCTCAGTAAATAAATATGGGGTTTCAAAGCTAAATATATTGCTACTATAAATCATACCATGCTATAAAAAGCAGTCAGCTTGCCAAGCGAATTTTGTTCAAAGGATATGCTTATATACTAAGATAGCTAACTTGCGCTGAACAATAAACACACAGTAAAAACGGCACATAATAAGATCTGAAAGACTTGCAAGTCATGGTGACCTTAAAACACCAAATAGCATAACTTCAAGCGGAAAACTCAATAGTAATAGTCTGTATAGGTATTCTCAGTGAATTTTAGAAGCACAATCTAAGCAAAGTTTAGTAGAAGCATGTATTTCTGTATTTGAAATATAAATGTTTATCTTTAGGGGTAAACGATATATAGGAGATTTTTTAATCATTAAAATATTCAAATTAATTTTATGCTTCCTGTAGAATATTTAGCTAAGGGGAAAATAGATTTCAATCTTCAAGGTAAGTAATCGTGTTGAAACTCTATCGTTTTACTTCAAATTCAACATTTTATGCATGAATTTGAGGGTAAAATGGTTTATATTGAGCTACAACTGAGAATTTAGATGATTTAAAATTGCTTAATTTACACCCTAAAGAGGGCATGGAGTCGTGGAATTTCTTTATTCAAAAGCCGAGCAAATCTAACACTATAAGGGCGATTGAAAACTAAGATGCTAATTAAAATAAGTAAAGTATAAAATGTGCGGTAGAATGTTTTTGGTGGTAGCATAGAGTTCTTAGAAGGAAGCTCATTTCTCTGTAAATAATCAATTTTTTTGTAAGGCTAGAGGAATACTGCTTCATAATAGTCGCAAAGGTAAAGTATCAAATATAAAATTTAAAGCCCTTATACATAAATCCCAATCTAAAAGAAAGATATTTAGAGTTTTAAAGATGGAGGAGAATTTCATTAAAAGCGACTACAAACAAGTATTTACCATGGGATTGAAAAGTAATAGCATGTTTACTGAATTGTAAGTGTTCACATACTTAAGATCAAGGTTTGTTGTACCTATTGTTCTGCATCATCCTAAGCCTAAAAAATGTCAATACAATATAGGAGTATACACAGGGATCAAACTTTTTTGAAATTAGGGCAAATTATACCTGTCGGGATTGATATACGAGCGACTTGGACCTTTAGCTTCACTTGTGTCATCATAACGAATGGGTCGTAACGAATTGGAGTCCCTAAGAAAGAATAAACGTGAGCAAAATGAGATTTCATGGTCAGTAGTAATTGTAAATAAAGAGATAAATATGATTGTATAAGTTTGCTGTCATTCAAATAAATGGTTTTTAGAATTTGGTTAAATGTTCAAAGAACAAAACGATGTATATTGGTTTTAAACTTAAAAGGCTTGAAACGTGAGTCTAAACAAAAAACAAGGGTTTCTTGATTAAAAGAAATAAACCGGCAACTAAGCCACATAGTTAAATCAATTACTTATCAGCACGAGATGAGTGTTCTGTCCGCCTATGATATGGTGAAGCAGAACGTTCTCTGAAGGTTTCTCTTTGAGGTTTAGCTTCGCGAGAAGACCTGGGATGGTGTTCAGGTGAAGAAGTCCTACAATAATCGGTGTTAATAAAAACCAATCATTTAAAAGCATTTTTTTGTTTCAAGGCCAAGAATTATCACCTTTTTTGGAGCGTCTTTTCCTGTCTTCGCCTCTAAAAGGATATTAGAAAAAGAAAAAGAAAACGATGGCTTCAAGATAAACGTACGAAGAAGAGCTACTGGTTGAGGGGGAACGGCGACGGTGACGCTTCTTCTTATCTTTCTTTTTATCACTTTTGCTTTTCTTTTTCTTAGATTTGCCTTTCCTCTCAGAATGCCTCTTAGATTCTGCAGTATCATTCTCACTAGAGGGCTTGATAGCGTGATCATATATTGTCTTTTTGGGTGGTGGAGGAGGGGGAAGCTTTATGTCATTTAGACATTCATAGGTCAAATGCCCAACTAGTAATATGAGCAAGTTAAAGGGGCATTATTTACCTCTTCCACATTTTTTACAGGAACCAGGACGCGGAATAGACCCATCAGCCTGCTGGAGCCTTTCAAAAGCTTGAATACCAATCTTATTGTTCATAGTTTGCGATACACATGAGCCTTTTTGGATTTATCTAGATAAAGTTAAGATTAGATAAAGTAAGTAACCCAAATATTTGAAGCTTTGAGAAGAGCTCTTTTATAATACGGTGAAAATGAAAATTACATTGCTTTGCAGTAGCAATGAGCTGCAAGAAAAAATATGCCCTTTGAAAATATGCTTTATGGTCGTAATAGGGATGCTTCGACTCAGCCCCGGTTAGCTTCCGGCACATTGCCGCTTTAGTTAGAACGAAAATATTATATATTTTAACATTGTTAAATAAATGTTTGATCTGATTGACCTAGAACCAGAAATTGGCCGCGGCTGCCTGGGGCTTGGCCAAAGCAGCCCTAGGTCGTACTTTGCTTGCTTTCAGATAGGAATTCAATAAAAGTGGCGCCTTGGGAAGGTTATAATAACAAGCGTGGTGTGGCGGGCAGGATGCCAAAAGAACAAAGCTGAGCTTCATGCGCTTTGCCCTTTTACGGCATCCCGCCTAGGTACACATCTAGGTATCCTAGATGCAATCCTTTTTTTGTTTTTTAAATCAGTGGCCTTTTAAAATTTGTTGTTAAACTCTAGTTGGTAAAAGGAAAGATGTGCAGGCAGGCTGCCAAAAGAGCAAAGCTGTGCTACGCTCAGCTTCACTCTTTTACGGCAGCCCGCTGGTTTGTGTTTCCAGTTATATCTGGTAAAAAGCGTTTAATGATGGTTACTGGTATGCATTTCTAGCCTATAGCTGATAAAAGGAAAGATGTGCTGGCAGGCTGCCAAAAGAGCAAAGTTGTGCTACGCTCAGCTTCACTCTTTTACGGCAGCCCGCTATATGTGTTTCCAGTTATATCTGGTAAAAAGTGTTTAATGATGGTTGCTGGTATGCGTTTCTGGCCTATAGCTAGTAAAAGGAAAGATGTGCTGGCAGGCTGCAAAAAGAGCAAAGCTGTGCTACACTCAGCTTCACTCTTTTACGGCAGCCCGCTGGTACGTGTTTCCAGTTATATCTGGTAAAAAGCGTTTGATAATGGTTGCTGGTATGCGTTTCTAGTCTATAACTGTAAAAAGCCTTTATTGTTGGTAGGCTATCAAAAGAGCACAGCTCTGCTACACTTAGCTTTACTCTTTTACAGCAGCCCAATGATGTGTTTATGGTCTCAGAGCTGATAATTAGCTTTGTTTGAATTAAAGATAATCATATATTATTTACAATGTTTTTAGCCAGGGTTAAAAGCTTAGCAGAAATCAGTGAGTATAAAGCTATGAGTGGTGAGCAGGGTACCAAAAGAGAACAGCTGTGTTATGGTTAGCTTTCTCTTTTTCAGCTGCTCACCGGTATCTTTCTGTTAGTCTAGCAGAAAGACTTTTTGATAGTTTCAGCAAAAATTCTAATTTTATTCATAATTCTTGTTTTCTAAGATGATTTAATAGTTTTCAAAAATACAGTTTTTTATTATAAAAATTATAGTTGTTTTGATTGTGCAACTTACATTAGAGAAGTATAAGGAGATGCTATACAGCTACTATATTAAACTATCAGCAAGGTCTTGTTTAGCAATTTTTTTATTATGGATTATACTTTTGGCATTTAAGAGATGGAAGATTGAATAATTCTTACATTTTTTTGAAACTACAATACTTTTGAAATAATTTTATTTTTCATTAACAGTTTTGAATCTTAAAGGACAAATCAATACCTTTATTTTAAATTTTAAGCATTTAATATAAATATATATCTTTCTCTGGTTTAGCTGATGTAGTCTATAAGCATTATCATATGATACAAATTTTTTAAGCTGAAATATGAATGTTTTGTTTGTTTATTCTGTGTAATTTTCTCTGACATGTTCATCTTTTTTATTGTAGCTCTAAAATAAGTATTTTTTATGCCATTAGCTTCCACTGATAAGCTTATACTTTTTACTTTTTTAGCAGTATCTGAGAGAGTTGTGGATATTTCTAAAACATTTTTCTTCATTTAGCTGGGCTTAATTTCTTTAGTATTTTCAATCTTTTAATCTGTAGCAAAAAGCTCAGAAATAAAAGTATCCTTTTTTAAAAAAAAAGTAAGGATATTTTAATTCTTTAGGGGTTGTATTTTTTTGGTAGGTAAACAACAAAGTAGCTTAAAATCAGAGATCTTTAAAATAATAAGGCAAATGCAATTAATAAAAAACACCTATAATAAAATACTCTTTTTTTAAGAAATACAGTTGTTTTAGATCCTTTAAAGTTGCCAAGTATTTTTTTTGAAACTATGCTAGTCAGATTTAAAAACTGAAAACAAATGCCAAAAAGCTTTTTCAAATCTACAGCATAAAATAAGCTAAGCCTTGCTATAACTCTTTAAAAGTTATTGAGTGATAATCTGTAGTTTTTGGCAATAAAGCTTTGCAAAGTATCACCAAGTGTTTCTTTTAAAAACTAAGAAGTGCAAAAAATAAAAGAAAATAATTACATTTTAATAGGTTTTTTAAGCAATTGGATAGGAAATATTACTAAAAAGTATTAAGTTAATTTGGGTTAAAAAAGCTAGTTGGATCAAAAAACTAAATTAGACAAACAGTCTTCTTGGTAAAACATCTATTCACTCTAAAAAACCTTACCCAAGCCAGGATCTGCTTTTTGGCAGAAATCTGGGGCTTGAAATTAAGGTTAGTAGTTTGATAAAGATGACTTACCTAAAACATGATCTGCTGCAGGGGGAAAGTTTGTGATTTTTTTTTAAAAAAGGTTAGTAAGTTATCAAAAAGCTTACCTGGCCCAAGATTGGATTTGGGATAAAAATCTGAGAGCCCTAATCTAGTTTAGTAAATTTTAAAAAATGCTTGCCTAACCCAAGCTGCTTTAGGGCAAAAGTTGATTTCTTAAAATCTAGGATGGAAATTTAGTGAAATAAAACTTACCAAACCCAAGATCTGCTGTAGACTAAGTCTATCTAAAAGTACTGAAGGTTAGTAGTTTATTATTGGAAATGATTACCTGTTCAAAAAGCAGCTTTATTTTAAAGATTTGAGAACCAAAGCATTGCTTACCAAACCTTAATCTGCTTCAGGGCAAAGATCTGGTTTTTAAATTTATGTTAGTAATTTTGATCTTTTAAAATGACTTACCCACCCCAAGATCTGCTGTGGATCAAGTCCATCTAAAAGGATTTGAAGAAAATTAGTAAATTTAATGAAAAGCTTACCTGAAATTAAACCTTGATTTAATTTGAATTAGTTTTTTTTAATTATTACCTTTATAAAGCAAAGTTAGCTTTGAGTTTAAAAAATATGCTTACCTTTAGTATCCTTGATCTTCTATGCTTAAAATAGTTAGTATTATGTATATATTTTGAAGCTTACCTTTGTTTTGAAGTGAATCTATAAGTTTAAAGTGAGAAAGTTAGTATGGTGTTTAGTTAAGGCTTACCTTGGCTTAGTAAATGGCTTAGTTGATGCTAATCTTATCTTCTTGGTGGAGAAATAGACTGATTGACCAATCATAACTCATGATGTCATTTCTAGCGCCAATGGTTATCAGTAAGTTTTTAAATAGATTTTTAAACGTTTTACCTTAATATCAAACCAAACTAATTTGCATCCAATTTATATATATTCTACTTTAAAATCAACTGCCGCAGGCTGGGATGCCGCGAGACACTGCAAAGTGTCTAACAACCCCTCCTGCGGCAGCATTACCCATTAGAACCAACCTACCGTTTAGGCCTGACCAATAGCGTTGTTGGCCATGACCAGACGTAAAAACCAGAAAGTTATTCTAGGCCTCCACTCAAGAAAAAGCCTCCTCCGGGACTCAAGCTGTTAATAAAGACAAGCGTGGTGTGGCAGGCGGGATGCCAAAAGAACAAAGCTGAGCTTCTCTTGCTTTGTCCTTTTACGACATCCCGCCTAGGTACGCGTCCAGGTATCCTAGTTGAGTCACATTTTTTTGTTTATTTAAATCAGTGGCCTTTTAAAACTATTTTGTTAAACTCTAGTTGGTAAAAGGAGAGGTGTGTCAGGCAGGCTGCCAAAAGAGAAAAGCTGTGCTACACTCAGCTTCACTCTTTTACAGCAGCCCACTGGTATGTGCTTCTAGTCTATATCTGGTAAAAAGCGTTTAATGATGGTTGCTGGTATGCATTTCTAGCCTATAGCTGGTAAAGGGAAAGATGTGTAGGCAGGCTGCCAAAAGAGCAAAGCTGTGCTACACTCAGCTTCACTCTTTTACGGCAGCCTACTGATACGTGTTTCTAGTTATAGCTGGTAAAAAGCGTTTGATAATGGTTGCTGGTATGTGTTTCTAGCCTATAGCTGGTAAAAGGAAAGATGTGCAGGCAGGCTGCAAAAGAGCAAAGCTGTGCTACGCTCAGCTTCACTCTTTTACGGCAGTCCGCTGATACGTGTTTCTAGTTATAGCTGGTAAAAAGTGTTTGATAATGGTTGCTGGTATGCATTTCTAGCCTATAGCTGGTAAAAGGAAAGATGTGTAGGCAGGCTGCCAAAAGAGCAAAGCTGTGCTACGCTCAGCTTCACTCTTTTACAACAGCCCGCTGATACGTGTTTCCAGTTATAGCTGGTAAAAAGCATTTGATAATGGTTGCTGGTATGTGTTTCTAGCCTATAGCTGGTAAAAGGAAAGATGTGCAGGCAGGCTGCAAAAGAGCAAAGCTGTGCTACACTCAGCTTCACTCTTTTACAGCAGCCTGCTGATACATGTTTCTAGTCTATATCTGGTAAAAAGCGTTTGATAATGGTTGCTGGTATGCATTTCTAGCCTATAGCTGGTAAAAGGAAAGATGTGTAGGCAGGCTGCTAAAAGAGCAAAGCTGTGCTACTCTCAGCTTCACTCTTTTACGGCAGCCTGCTGGTATGTGTTTCCAGTTATAGCTGGTAAAAACTATGATCAAAGAGTGGTGTGAAGTTTATATCTTTTGGACTTTAAATTTTTTGGCTTTTTAATGATCTTTATCATAAATCTTTTTAATGAACCCCAGAGGTGATGGCAGCCTGCTAGCATGCATCTCTGGTCTCACACCTAGTAAAAACCTGTTTAAAGATGCAGCCTCCTTATGGTTTCTTGGTAACAATTATTTATATTTGTCAATGAAAAATAAGAGAAATCATTGAGTATATAAAGTTGAGCGTGAGTAGGCTACCAAAAGAAAAAAGCTGTGCTATCTCAGACCCATTCTTGTAAAGCTTTTCAGTTATCTTTTTCTTCTTCCCTAGCAGAAATACCTTCTTGATAGTTCAGTATATCTTTTTAAATTTATTTACTATTCTGGTTGTTAAAAGATGATTTAATGACATCTAAAGTATTTTTTAATATAAAAATGATATCTTTATTATGATTGCTACTTTCAATTAGAGAAGTAAGGGTGTATGCTTTGTAAATACTCTATTATACTATTATCAAGGCTTTATTAGAGGTTTCTACCTTTTATTATGCTTATTTTTGAATTTAAGAGAATGGAGATTAATTAAAGTACTTTTAAGAGCTGTTGAGATACACAGACAAACCCAAACATATAACACCAAGTTTTCTCACATAAAAAATCAACACTTTATACATGTTAACAATAAAATTAGCCCACTTAAGATTTGTTTTGTGCATAACTTCTGTGTGTTCAGCACTTGGTCTTGGTTATCTATCTCAACAGCTCTGATGAATACTGAATTTTTTCCCACATAATGAAACTGCAGCCCTTTTTATTTTCTTTATTTTCAGTATATATTTTGAACTCCAATGGAAATTATAATTCCCCAAATTAATAAAGATCAAGTACATGTTATAAAAGTCTCTTTGTTTCCTGAACTTTATTTTGTAGTTTATAGGCTTAATATATTATTTTGCAGCACACTTTGTTACTAAGATACAGTCTTTATTTGTTGGTGACTGCATATTTTATTGACAACATATTGATCTTGATTAGATTTTTAAATATAAGTTAAATTCTATGGGGTACTCTGATTTTTGATATAATTATTTCCTATTTTTGTTAAGATAGTGTCTGATTTTTAGATCTAGATAATAAAAGTAAAAAGGAAGTCTAAGAGATTACCTTAATAGTAAAATTTTGAATTTGAGTTTAAAAGAGCTAGTTGGGTTAAAAAACTAAATTGGAGAAACAGTTTTTTTGTAAAAATATCTGTTTACTCTAAAAAAACTTACCCAACCCTGGATCTGCTGTAGGCAGAAATCTGGGGCTTGAAATTAAGGGTAGTAAAAATTAGTGAAAAATGACTTACCAACCCCAAGATCTGCTGCAGGGGGAAAGTTTGTGGGTTTTTTAAAAAAAGGTTAGTAAGTTATCAAAAAGCTTACCTGGCCCAAGATTGGCTTTATGATAAAAATAAGGGAGTCCCTAATCAAGTTTAGTAAATTTAGAAAAAATGGCTTGCCTAAATCAAGATCTGCTTGTGGGTAAAAGTCTGGTTTTTTAAATCTAGGCTGGTAATTTAGTGAAAAAAACTTACCAAACCCAAGATCTGCTGTAGACTAAGTCCATCTAAAAGGATTGAAGGTTAATAGTTTATTTTTTGAAAATACTTACCTGAAATGCAGCTTGGGAAAAACATTTGTGAATCAAAACATTGCTTACCATTCCCCTGATTAACTTCAGGGCAAAAATCTGTTATTTAAATTTATGTTAGTAATTTTGATCTGTTAAAATGACTTACCCACCCCAAGATATGTTGTGGACCAAGTCCATCTATAAGGATTTGAAGAAGATTAGTAAATTTAATGAAAAGCTTACCTGAAATTAAACCTTGATTTAATTTGAATTAGTTTTTTTTAATTATTACCTTTATAAAGCAAAGTTAGCTTTGAGTTTAAAAAATATGCTTACCTTTAGTATCCTTGATCTTCTATGCTTAAAATAGTTAGTATTATGTATATATTTTGAAGCTTACCTTTGTTTTGAAGTGAATCTATAAGTTTAAAGTGAGAAAGTTAGTATGGTGTTTAGTTAAGGCTTACCTTGGCTTAGTAAATGGCTTAGTTGATGCTAATCTTATCTTCTTGGCGGAGAAATAGACTGATTGACCAATCATTGCTCATGATGTCATTTTGAGCTCCAATGGTTATCAGTAAGTTTTTAAATAGATTTTTAAACGTCTTACCTTAATATTGAACCAAACTAATTTACATCCGCCTCTAATAAAATCTAGTTTAATTTTAACTGCCGCAGGCTGGGATGCCACAAGACACTGCAAAGTGTCCAACAACCTCTCCTGCGGCAGCATCACGCATCAGAACCAACCTACCGTATAAGCACAACCAATAGTGTTGTTGGCCACAATCAGACGTAAAAGCGGGAAAGCTTTTCCAGGCCCTCACTTGAGAAAAAGCCTCGCCAGCAACTCAGCAGGGATAAGAAGATTAGTTGGTTTGGGACCCCGGGGAAACTTATAAGGACTCGACAAGCTTTAAAGGCCAGACTTTGAAAAGATGTAAATTTGCTCAGTTGAAAAAAGATTATATTTTTATTATCAAGCTGATGAATAATCTAAGCACACATTTTTACCATCTTCTCAATACAACCCCATCTTGGTCAAATTTTTTATTCAAAACCAAGTTTATTTTCAAACAACATCATCACTTTAGGGAAAGCAAGAGGTTTATTTACAAAGTGGCTACAGATTGATATTATCCTAAGTTCACGCTTTTATTTGTATCAGGTTTCTCCCACACAATGATTTCTGGAAGTGGCCTTTCAACAAGTATGGAGTGGTGGAGAGCTGATGCCTGTACTTTACAGGATCACATGTTTAGAGTGGTGGGGGGCTGACAAAAGACCAGAGCTGTTTTGTGCTCAGTTTTACCCTTCCATGGCCGTCCACTGGTATCCCAGATAGAAAACATTTTGATTCCTAGCTGGTAAACTAGCTAATTTCAAGTTATATTTCAGCTATTGGTGAATGAATGGGCATATCCAGAAGTTATCAATTTTGCAGTAGGTGTTGCAACCAAGATTGACTCCCTGCCCACCAACATATATCACAATACACAGAGGGTGCTCATAGAGTTGCCCCATGACATAACTGACGGCATTGAGCATTCTGCTACCAGTGTCAAAATACAGGCAATGATCCCAATCAGATGTGTAACCAATTCCAAGTGCCAATCCCTCAATTAGATATTTGTCCTTCACACCATACTTGGCTCCCACCACAATGTCACCCCTTGGTGGATTAGTGGCTTCCCTTATGATATACCAACTTCTGTTTCCCAAAGCTACACCTTATTCCTATTCTCTGTCCTTTCTACTTGGACTGTTGTCTTTCCCAATCTTAATAATGGGCTATAATAAGTTCAGCTGCAACATAGGGCATGACATCTTGAAATACAACATCTCAGTTTACAACATTCTGAAAAAAAGATAGCAGGATAACAGGCCCCATGGGACCACCTGTCAGCTGTGGGGGTGGTTGGACCAGCCAACAGGGCTTACCACCAGATATGCACTAACTCAATAATGTAAGAGAGGGAGCAACCTGATACAGACCAAGGGCCATCAGCAGGCACCATCAAGTCTACTAGCCCCATAGGTGTAAATACAAAACATCAACAAGCTTAGTGTACAGGGTTCCCGCTGGGAGAAGAAGTAAACACACAGTTGGTTTCAGATGTAAAGGGGGATCCATGGGCACAAGTTAAGTTGGCTGGTAGTTATATCTGCTGTTGAACAGCAGTGGCTGAACAGTGCCCTGAACTCATTCTCTATTAACTTGGGAGGGTTTCCTGGTCTGGGCCAAGGGATCTGACAACATGGATTTTCTAAAGCAAGTTTATTATGGTCAGGGGTTGAGGATACTCAGTGCAATGTACTGGGCCAAAAAGTGATCCAGGGAGAGGTATGAGACAGGATGTAGGTTGTTGGGTAGTTTAACAGGTTGAATTAAGGGAAAAGGTGGGCCTGAAGATGCCATGTGTAAGCAGTAGAAAGCTAAGGCAAGAAGGGAAAAATATGGATGAACCAAAGCTTCATAGACTGTGTTTTCAAAATGACAATGGAGCCTGGATCTTTACTGGTAGGATACAAGTGCCCCCTTTCCAGGCTTCAATCTGGGATCAGAATTTTGGGGGTAGCATTATGCTGCCGGGATCTAGGGGCTGTTCATTGGATGGCTTGGGAGAATAGCTGTTGAGAATCTTCTGTTCCTCTGTGGTTTTCCCAAGGTCAGGCTGGCTGGCAGAATGTGCATTGATGTCAAAAATGACATTTCAATTCTAGTGTTAAAAACCAAGGAATCAAACCCTGGTCCTTAGGGAACACTTTCCACCAACCAGGATGGACAGAAACATGACAACCCAATGAGTTGCAGACTCAAATTGATAAGCTTCCCCACAACCTGTCAGCTTAGTGAAGAAGATTCCCTGAATGGAGATCAGATTACTGCCAAATGCACATCACCAAAAGTCTAGACCTACACAGAGGTTTCTGCTTACCAAAAAGAGGTTAAAACAAAACCTGAAAATAAACCCTCCAATAAGCACCAGCCACTGCCAGCCCCCAGTGCAAAATTGGTGATACAATTGGCTGAATTAAGTGACACAAAGAATAAAGGCGGTGAAACAAAGTATTTCCACTTCTGTTCACCAGAGCCAGCAAGCCCAGAATTAGCCACCCTCAAAGCCCTGCCCCATTTCTAACAACCTGATGGTGAAATGCCCATGGACCTAAAGTCTGCAAATTTGTAGAGGCAAAAATTGATAGTATAAAAAACCCCAGCAGTATGATAAGAACAGCATTGTCATTCTGATAATAAATTTAAATAAACCTTTGGTTCAAGAAAATTTAACCCTATCTAGCTCTAGTATTTTACCACTTTCACTCTAGCCCTTCAGACCCCAAGGCGCCTGCCCTTCCTAGTGGCAAACCTGCAGCACCACTGCCCGCACCATTCTGTCCTCCTGGATCACTCTTCAGACCCATGCATTTTACTTAGTACCCTCTAAATACCGCCTACTCTGAGTTTAACCTGGAGAATATACTTATTGCCAACCTATTAGCAAGAACTAGAGCCACCAAAACCATTGGCTGTGAAGAAAAGTGGTAAATAAGACCACCCATATTGTTTCAAGATAAATACAACTATCTGCCTGCTTACCTTGTACCACTGACCCCTCCTCTAACGCCACAGCCTGACTTCTTGCTAGAACATATTTTAACTGGCAATGCCACATCCACCCAGCTGTTTGGAGTACTCTATATTAATCTCACATGCTTGATGGACTCAATGGTGCCAAATCCTGGTCCTTGGTCCTTGCTTGGGTGATCCTTATCTTACTTTATCAAATTAGCGCCCATATTGTGGTGGAACTCCCAACTGGCCCAGCAGTTCCCTTGCCTGTTTCTTCTACTGCTTCTACCCATACCTGCGTTACAACCAAGTTTACCAACTCTCCTGCCAACGTATCTTACAATACACAGGGGGCGCTTGGTGAGTCTCCCCTTGACGTATCTCACAACATGGACCAATCTGATGGCAGCATCAAATTGCGAGCACTTGTCCTAATTAGGTGTGCTAATAATTTGACCTGCTGATCCCCGCACAAGTTATTCCTTGGCTCAAATCCTTACATGGAACTAGCCACCATGCCACCCCCCTTGTGGCCATGTGGCTTTCCCCATGTGGTACATTAATCACAATATTCTACAATAGAGTACATCTTATTCTACTCATTATTGTCCTTTCTATTGGACTGTTGTCTTCAATTCAAAATACTGAAACCTCATTGGTTCAGGTGCAATACCTGGCTTTCTGAAAATTGGTGGCAGTCAGCTGGCTGAGTCCTGGTTGACTTTTGTTGGAAACCTCTCATGGAAGATTGAACAAGAGGCCAGTTGGGCAGGTTGCTATTTCAGCATAGGTCATGGAGGCATGTGTTGACTATAAATTTTATTTTTAGCTCCTGAGTGAGGGCTTTAGTCAAAGTTGGGCTCTAAACTGGATTGCATTCAGATGCAGACTTTCAAGACAAAAGCCTACCAGGCATTAGGCTGGCTGGGTGGCCTCCAGAAAAGCCAGGCCCATATTCAACATTCCACTAGCAAGCTGTTTATTTAGGTGCTGGGTATTGCCATTCATAACAAATTACATCTTAAAATCAATACAGTAGTTCTCAAAGCTGTGTCAATAAGCAAAATCAATTCATCTGTAAGCAAAACCAACCCAGCTTTGCAAACTACTGTGGTAGATGCAGCAGCGCAATTAAAGCTTTGCAAATAAGAAACCACTATCTCAACAGGTGTTTATGTTTGAAGAAATAATAATAAAAGCATAATAAATGTTCTAAAAGCTATATATAGACTAAATAATACCTCATGATTCAATTACTTATTAAAGATGGGCTGAATCAGTGGCAAAAAACTACACAAAGATCCAAAGTCAAGTGATTCAAAATAAGCCCTTCTCAGCAATACTATCTCTAAGCTATAGTTTATACTATGTAAAAAAGACAAATACCTAAGAATAGTAAAAATATGGAAATCAAAAGAAAAAAGAGAGAAGAAGAAAAATTCATTGGGTAGATGGCTCAAACCTTACAGTAGTTTTAAAAGCTATGGCAACAAGCAAAAATTCTTCAGATTTAAACAAAATGATTTCAGATTTAAACAAAATCCAAGTCTCAGGTTAAAATATATACTCTGTTAACAGGGTTTATTGGCGTTAATGGGCAAAATGGGTCAACACAGCAACAAAAAGCTCACACGCAAAGCAAAACCATTCAAAATATAATCCAAAATACATCAATTCACAAACAAAATGGTGTGAGTTGACTTTTGGTGTACATATGTTTACTATGTGAATTGGTGACAAAATACACCCAAGCAAGGTGTGTCAAAACTCAATCCAAAAACAAAACACAATAGCAACTCACAATGTAAACAAAATCACTCACACAATGTGTGCAATGGATTGTAATCATGAATGATACCAAGGTATCTAAAATAAGACACAAGATCTGAAACATAAATTTTAAAAATATTGTGTTGGGTGTTTGAATTTGGCAGTAAAATCTAGGAAAATGAGTGGATTTTTTTGAGTATTCTAAAATGGGCGTTGTAAAACCAAAAACAACTAACTAAGAAATAAAAAATCTATAATTGGGATATTGGGTGGGAAAATAATAATAATTGAATATCCATAAACAGATAAAAGCAAAAATTAAAATTAGAGAGTAACTTAATTAAGTTTTATTTAATATTTTATTAAATTCTTAAAATGGAAGGAACACAACAACAGACTACCATTGCACCTGTTGTGCGCTGCGGTTGCGGTTGCCCCTGCGGGTCAAAGAATAGACTTAGTACAACACAAGTGCCTACTCAGGAGGGAGGCGGGAGAGGAGAGTTCCATAGTGACGCTGCACTGACACAGCCGGTTCAAGGAGCACAAGCTGCTAGGGTGCAGAGCATCAACCCTTGGGTCCCAAAGCTGACCCAGAAGCCCACCAAGGTTACCACAACAAAAATGGTTAGAAACAAGGAGGTAGAACTTACTTTGTATGTGTTTGACGTTGTGTACCGGCAAGAGTTGGTCCCGTCAGCCATGCTGGAGAAGGTGAAGCCTGTACTTGATACTAGCTATGAGCCCTACGTCAGTGATGGCAATCAGGAGGATGACAAGGAGCCCCAGTTCTACCAAACCAATGAGGGACAGCTGGTGCTAAAGAAAGTTGCAGCCTTCTACAACAAGGTGCCCATGCCTTGCAAGCCTGTCATCAATCAGGATCCTGGCTTGTCTGAACCCACAAAGCCCGCCCAGAAGCGCATCCCCAACATCAAACGCATCATCCTGCTTAAGCTAATGCGGGAATTGGGTGACTACAAGGCGGCTGCGGCCCTTGTTGGGGTGGATCCCAAGTACGCCAGCAAGACCTTCAACAAGTTCATTGATACTGGCCGAGTCCTTGCCGCGGAGAAATCCTTGCGTGTTTCCACTATGCTCACCAAGGAGCACAAATGGGCAATCTGCCAGTGGATCACCCGGGACTGCCATCTTGAACTGGCAAATATACAGGCTATGGTCAAGTCCGCTTTTGGGATTGAGGCCTCGATTTCCTTTTACTACCATCTGGTCAAGGGAATGCAATTTTCCTGGAAAAAACTTGGGGTATCCCCATACAATTGGAACAGCCCAGCCAATATTGAGACCCAGAAAAACTACGCAGAGGCGTATACTGCCCTCAAAGCCAAGGGGACGGTCAAATTTTACTATATTGACAAATCAGCATTTGCCTCGTTGATGCGCAATGAGTATGGGTATGTCCCCAGAGGCTCCAATGACGGGGTGGCTTGGCGTGCTGCAGTCCGCGCCACAGCCTATTCAATGGTGGCTCTCCTTGGTCCAAAGGGGGTCAAGCTCTACCAAATGATACTAGGCTCCCACAATAGCCGGACCTTCCTGTCATTTCTCCAATTGGTCCAGGAGCACCTGAGGCGCACAAGCCTGGGCTTCACCAACGTAATTGTGTTGGACAATGTTGGTCTCCACAAGGTGGCTGATATTCTTGAAGAATTTCCATCAATTGACACAAGCATTGCAGTGGGCCCCCAGCAATTGGCCACGGCAAATATGCGCCTTCTCTTCCTCCCTGCCTATTTGCCCTTCCTAAATCCCATTGAGGAAGTCTTTGGGTGGCTCAAGCAAGTTGTCAAGCAAGGAACCCCAACTGGGACTGAGGACCTGTTTGATTTGCTGCAGGCCGGGATCCATACCCTCCCAGCTGAGACCGTGGCCAAATTCTATGGCCACGCTGATTTGTTCATCCCCGCGTGCCTAGCCAAACAGCCAATCAATTAAAGGCTTAGTGTGTCCAATTTTTTTATATTCTCTAATTTATTATTCAACATTTATTAATTATCATTTTATATTTAGATGTTTCTACGCCCGCAATCACATTCAGAAGATCCATCAATAGATGTAAGTATTTTATTTATTTTATTGTATATTATTTTATTATGCCATCTAAGGGTATCCCAAACGCTTGATACTGGATTACGCAAACACATTAATATCACTTTTGGAAAATAAATATAATAATCAAAAAAAGTTAATGTAATGTGTCCAAATCAGAAGTAGATTTTATTGAAATATATTATTATGCTTTTATTAAGACCTTCTCTGGGATATATTCTGCAGATCTTGTTTGCTAAAATAAGAATTAGAAAAATTTATTATAATAAAAATATTATAAATTGCAATGGAATTATTTGGAAGAGAGAATTTATTAAGAACACCTGTAGTGAGTTTGGCGGTATGTACCCACCCCACAATGGAGGTGGCGCACAACCTCCACCGCCACACCGTGGACAGTGGATACACCAGTATTGAAATACTCCCTCCTGCTGGTGAAGGGAAGTAGGGTCAGGTGGGAGTGAAGCAGCAGCTTTTTGGGCGGGGCTGCAAACCCGTAGATACCAGCCAGGACCAGGGCGTCCTGGATGACGTGATCCACCGAGTTGTACCCGGGGGAGACCTTCTTCCCATCCAGGGAGAGCCTGGCCTTGTCAATCCCCAGAAGGACCCCGTCCAGGTCCTCAACCAACGCGCCCATCCCAAAGAAGAATAAAACCCCAGGTAAACAACAAGGTGAAGCCTTTGCCCAGCAAAGGCTTCTGTAAACTTGCACAGTTTATTATAAACCGCGCTTATCTTCTTGTTGTGCTTTGTCTTGGAAAAGGTCAGCTCCATAGCTGCCGGGACCCCCGTCTTGTTGGCACTCCAGGCCAGCCCAAAGTCTGCCAGGAGGATTTTGGTCTTCTTTACAGCTGTTGCGTCTGCAACAGCCAATTTGCTCACTGCGCGCCCAAAGTTCTCAAGCAGGTAAGACAGGGTGTGCTCCACCAGGAAGCAGAAGCAAGCAGCCGCATGAGCCTGGCCCATCTCTGGTACATTCTTGAATGGGAGCGTCACCAGGACGTCCCAAACAAGCTCAATGGAGTTTACACAGTAAACTCCACTGAGTGATACCGGGTCCAGGCGGACCAGTTGGGCATCCTTGTAGGCAGTAACTGCCCACTTGGATGCCCCCTCTCCATGCGTCAGCCCAGCCAATGCCTCCCTGGACATAGGAAAGGACCTGTGGATACGGTCTTCAAGCTCCCGCAAGACAGGGGGGGACAGGAAAAGCTGCTTGGCCACATGAGTGGCGTAGTTGGCGTAGAATGTGGTGGGGACAAAAGGGACCAGGACCTGGCAGAGTTCACCATTGACTTCTTCTAAAAAAAGGTAAGTATTTGGAAATTTTTATTAATTATTATTTTAGGTTACCTTCTGCAGTCTCCTCCTTGCCCGCAGCCTTGGCAGGCTTTGCTATTCTTGGTGTAACCAGTTGTGCTGGCTGCTCAGTGTCATCTGTTTGGGTACATTTTGCGGGTCTTAGGTGGGCATACATTTCTGGGTCATCTGTCCAGACAGACGGCGCAGAGAGGGCAAAGGACTTGAATTGAAGGCCTTCCACAACGTGCTTCTGGACATTTAAAAGTTGCTCAATTGTTGTTTTGGGGGTGTCTGGAATCTTGGCCATGAGTGCTTTGGCGGACACCTTTTCAATTTTGTCCCCTTCAAGGACAGCAGACTTAACTCTTGCTTTGACCTTGCGGTCAATCTCTTTAATTTTGGCAATTGCCAAGTTGAGGTCTTTTAGCAGCTTTTTGAGTTCTCTCATTTTATTTTTTTACTAACCTTTCCATATGTTTTTATAGCTTTTGCCCCAATAAATTCTGTATTATTTTGATACTGTTGCCTCTTTGTTTATTCCTTTTTGTTTTCCTGTTTATTACATTATCCCATCTTTTTACCCATTGTGTATATGTTTTACGCTCATCTCAATATGTGTTGTTTGCTTTGTGTTGGCATTGTTTCCTTGATTACCATATTATTTTTAGCGCTTGACATAGCCCCTTGTGAAAACATTAACAACAATTTGGTGATCAGCTAAATTTGAATTAGAAAATTATAGGTTAATTTTTTTAGATAAAGTTGTTACTGATCCAAATTCAAAACCTTAATGATAAACTTTAAGCCAATCAGGAGCCAAGTGATAAAGTGATTGTTGTGACATAAAGGGTCATTCAATAATTCTTTGATGCATGTGCGCTAATTAATATGATTGGCTGGATGTTTTGCCATTGTACGCCATTGCTGCTGTGGCAAGTTGTTGATGGACTAGTGCAACCAATCAGCTGCTGGGTTGCACTAGTCCATCAACAACTTGCCACAGCAGCAATGGCGTACAATGGCAAAACATCCAGCCAATCATATTAATTAGCGCACATGCATCAAAGAATTATTGAATGACCCTTTATGTCACAACAATCACTTTATCACTTGGCTCCTGATTGGCTTAAAGTTTATCATTAAGGTTTTGAATTTGGATCAGTAACAACTTTATCTAAAAAAATTTAACCTATAATTTTCTAATTCAAATTTAGCTGATCACCAAATTGTTGTTAATGTTTTCACAAGGGGCTATGTTAGGTGCTAAAAATAACTGTGTTCAGGATCTAGATACACACCTTAGTAAATATATGATTTTATAGAAATAAGCTGAACATAAAGAATAAAACCAACTATAAACAAAGAGAACATGAACAATTGAAATTCAAAAAAAAGATAATATAAATAGAAAATGTTTGGTGACAGGGGTTTATTGGGGCAGGGAAGAGTGATGCCTAGTAGGCAGAATGGCGCGGGAAGGAGGACGTAGAGGCGGTGCTGGCCTGGGGAGTCTGGGATTGGATGGGTTGGGTTTGCGGGCGGGGGGTGTTGGTGGCGGGGGTGGAGGCAGGAGGATTGCGCGTGATGGCCGCTATATACCGCTCATTGTACTCCTCATCAGTCATTGGCTGGATGGGCTGGTAGGTGGCT
Organism: Entomophthora muscae; assembly: GCA_014839935.2. Classification (NCBI taxonomy): domain Eukaryota; kingdom Fungi; phylum Entomophthoromycota; class Entomophthoromycetes; order Entomophthorales; family Entomophthoraceae; genus Entomophthora; species Entomophthora muscae. The sequence continues at coordinate 78,703 of QTSX02003106.1, read as the reverse complement.
GTGGCACGGGGTGGGAGGCGCTTATCCTTGCGTGATTGGTTGCCCATGTTCACATGGAAAACCATTTGCGCAAACAAGTCAGCCACCATTTGGTGACCAAAGAGAAAATTGTGATCAAGGACCCCAAGATAGAGGTCGTTGAAAGCCTGAGGGCGGCGCTCCTGTAGTGTATCTCCAATGTTGAAGAAGACAACATCAGCCAGATGGACGTTGGCATGGCCGGCAGGGTAGACTGAGGCCTGGTGCCCGCGTCCCTGGATGGCCTCAAGGGCGGTGGAGCTTCCCTCCATCTGGTGGCTCAAGAAAACCTGGTATTTGGAATTTGAGCCATCCCAGGAGTCAAGCAATCCACCAAGGATGTGGCTGTATGAGTACCCATCGATGAAATCAGGGTTTGTCCAATAGTAGACAAAACCCTTGGCTGAAACAGCCAGAAATGCACCAATGAAAGTCCCCTTCTTGACCTTCTTCCTTCCATTCTTGGTGGCGGCTTTTCCTTGGGTGCCAAAATCATCAAAAGCTATGGATAGCTTATAGTAAGAGATGAACATGACATCATCTGACAGACTAGTCAGGCATTGGACCAGGGTGGATTCAATGGCAGGATCATACAGGGAATCCTCAGCGCCATCCCATTGGTTGCTGGCAAAATTGGTAAGAACCCGTATGGAAGCCACCTTCCCATACATCCAGAGCTGCACCATGCGCTTGGAGACCCATATGTTATGGTGCGCAAGCTGCTTCCGGACCTGGGTCAAGGGAAGCTTGGGGTCCTGCTGGAGGAGGTCAAGCATTATTGGGTAGGCCTCAGTTATCTGGGACTCTGTGGCCTTCTTTGGCTTCTTGGCCGTCCCAATCAGATTCCCCTTATTCATTAGGTTGTTGAACTCCTGCATTATGGTGGCTCGGGTAAATTGCAACTGGGCGGCAATCTGATCCCAGGACAGACCCTGCAGGTTGAGTGCCACAATTTCCTGAAGAATTTGGGTGGTGATGATTTGTTGCTTGGGGCGCTGGGCTGGGGGAGCTGAAGCCTGATTGGCTGAGGGGGGAGCAGGTTGGCTGGTGGCAGAAAGATGTTCCAAATCAGGGTTGCCATCCTGATTGGTTAGTTGACAGGCAGCTTGTGAAGGGGTGGGTGTGGGAGAAGGGGCAGAGCTAGACGCTAAGTGACTCTCAAACAAGTCAAAGCCATAGGGGTCGGTGGTAAGGTAAAGGTCAGCTTCCTCGTTACCCGCCTCAAAGGCTTGGGTGTAAACAGGTGCCTCTACGTTCTGAGCCTTGCCTCCATTGAAGCTGGCTTGACTGCTGGCGCCGTTGAAGATGTTGTTATTAAAAACCATTGTAAAAAACCTAGGATAAAATCATTAAAAGTAGAAATTTTAAAATTTAATGAATATATTTTTATTGTAATCTCGAGCCCATATTTGGAAGGTTCTCAAAACCATTTCATACAAATCTGGAGCCATGAAAATGGATAAAATGCCTCTGGTCCTAAATTGGATAGCTGTTGATTGGCTGTTAAACTGTTATTTTTTTATTTTAGGCTGCTCATACTACACATCTTGTGTGAGTTCATTTTGTTTTGTGCTTGTGTAATCTCGCTTCTAGATTGCTCCAATTTTGTTTCACTTTAGTCCTTCTGTTGGTGCCTCATATGAATCCTGCTTGGATTATAATATACTCTGGAATAGCATCCATCCATTTCAGTTGTTGTGTCAGTTCATTTTGTTTGTGGTTTGAACTACACCGCTTGATGTTTGATATAATTTTGTATGATGGGCTAGTGAAATTTTGTTTTTGGTTTGACAGTTCATTTATTAACCAAAAATATTTAAATTAATTGAATCCTGAATCTCACGCAACTTGGATTTTGTTTAAATCTGAAATCATTTTGTTTAAATCTAAAGATTTTTTGCTTGTTGCCATAGCTTTTAAAACTACTGTATTGGAAAGAGCACATATATAGCTTACAAGTGATCAAGCTTTCTATTATTAGGATAGTAGGCAATAAATGCTTTGCAGGTATCTTGGTACTTGATCACAGCCTTGGTTTTCTTTGTGAATGTCCTTGTTATTCATGTCTGTTGGGAATTTTGACCAAGCAATGATGCCAATTATAACAGAGCTCATGGATTAGGGTTTCTGCTTTTAAACCCATAAGTTAGCAGTATAAAAATCAATGATGCTAAATATGATGGAGCTCGCAGATATGAATTACAGCTGCCAAACAACATAAATTGGTAGTATAAACCATGTGCATATTGGATCAGCAGTAGTCTGCTGACCTGAACCATAAATCAGACAATGGTAATTGCTGCCGCAGCGCTTAATGATACATGATTTGCTGCCACACCACTTTGTAAAAGATACAGGCACCACCTAGCAATTGGATTAGGCGCCAAAGCGCCAAACTAATTTTACGTCAAGTGCCAACTGAAAATTATTGCAGGCGCTGCAGCAGCGCTTTAATTTTACATCAAGCGCCAAGGCGCCGGTTTCAATTACCCATAATCTCAAATTCCCATAAAAATCACATTAATAAGCATTAAGCATGAAGTATGTCAGGAAGGTAGGAAGTGATCCTGAAGCAACTAAACTATTCCATGTCAGCAAGGATCACCTGTGCTAGGTGAAGATGAATATATTCTATTGGTTGACGTGCAATAAGTGCCAAACCTAGATTAATAATTACCCAAATAAGGGGCATGTTAGAATTTCCTAGAAGACATTGCTAGAAGACCAGAGATTAACCTTGCAGAAGGGATAAGAAGAATTAATCAATTACAATAAAATCATCTTTGAACCATCTTTGATCTATCTTTATTCTGATTGACCTTGATCCTAATCTTTAAGTGCTTCTGCATGATCAGAAGCCATTTCTGGACAATAATCATGTTTTCATTCAATCCTGGATCTTCTGATAAAATACTACTCATATCCTCATATGTTACTGTATCCAAGCAAATGCCCTGTGTTGTGTTCTGAGGCGCGGCACAGATACACAACAGGGAATCCTAACCTTAGGATTGGATTTGTACTAAGTCTTGGTTAGATGACAGGGAAAGCAGATCTGTTTACCTTGCAGCCCTGGATGAATAATCTCTACTAGGCGTGGCTAGAGAGAGGCGCGGAAGTACAGAAGACACAAAGACAAAAATGTGAATAGAACTTAATTTTATTGTTAGAATAGGAAATGAATCATATAGTGGTTAGGAATACCACAAAACACTACCAGGACAGTAGGATCACTTGCCACAAGCATGAGTGGAGCAAGTGAGTTGGCAGAGTCAGGAAACCAAACAGTCATATTTCCTGATGCAGAAACCAATTCATTTTGAGAGTTGAAAGCAAAAGCAAGAGATTTGTCTTCAAAATGGCCCACCAAAGGCAAAATCAAAACATGGTGAATGCCGTTATTCACGACATTGCCCCCCTCTAGATTAGCCTTAGGGGGGTGATACTTACGGAGGCACTTGGCGTGTACACAGGCAAAAGGACAGCCACTGGAAAGGACGCTTTATAGTGTACTAAGATCCTCGTTTGAAAGTCACCTCTAAAGGACCAATCCACAGGGAGTACAGCTTATGCGCGCGCCCACCCACACGGTGTTGGTAGTACAAAACATGGTCACCAACATCAAACTCAGGCAAGGGGGAGCGCCCAGCGTTATCAGGAGAGAGCTCAAGCACCTTAGTCTTATATGCGGAAGTGTAGGCAGTGGCCTGTATATCAATGATGCAGTTGACTAAGTCTTTGATGTGGTTGTCAGGGTTCATGGCCTTATCAGAGGAGAGTAGGGGAACCCCCAGGAGCAACAGAGTGGTGGCTTCACGCCCATACAACATGGCAAAGGGGGAATACCCTGTGATCCAATGCCTGCTCAGACAATAGGCAAAGAGAGCAGCTGGTAAGTATAGATCTCAATTGGTAGCGTCAGAGTAGGTGAGTTTTCTCATGATAGAAACTAGTGTCAAATTGTCACGCTCAACTGCCCCATTAGTGGAAGGATTATAGGGGGCAGAGAAAGACTGGTGAGTTCCTAGAGCTTCAACAACAGAGGTTACAAGTTTGGCATTGAAGTTGGTTTTGTTGTCTGATAACAGCACCTGAGAGCAGCCATGGCGGTAGAAAACATACTGCAGTAGGAAGGCAGCAGTAGTCTTAGCAGTGATGTCTTTAGTAGGGCGAGCTTCTACCCACTTGCTGAAGTGGTCAATGGCAATCAAGATAAAGCGGCATCCGGAGCGTGAACGGGGGGAGAGTGCCTACAGCATCAATGCTAACTGTATGAAAAGCGTGTTGAGGGGGAACCAATTTGAATTCATGAGAAGCAGCTCGAGGCCTCTGGAGTTGGCAGTCATGGCAACTAGCTATGACATCTGGGACCAACAGGCAAAGATTTTCCCAGAAGTAATTCTTCTGAAGCCAGCCAAAGGTCTTGGCAATGCCTCCATGGCCAGTTTCTTTATGAGCTTGTGACACCAAGGAGAGGCAAAGACTGGGGCGCACATATGGCAGGTATTGACCCCGCACCTTCTTGAAGAGTTGGTTGTTGCGTATGAGGGTGTCTTCAGACAATTTGGACAGGGCAAGTTGAACCTCTTTTGTCTCACTTTCCCAGGAAGAAGGGTAGCTAATTAGCTCATACAGGCGGTCTGCCTCATCAGGATGCAGGGCAAGGATGGGCATTTGGGACAACCCATCAGCGTTCTGATGTTGAATCCTGGGGCAATGGAGCACCATGAAGTCATAACCTTGCAGGCAGAGGGCCCATCTGGCCAAGCGTCCTTCAGGCTCCTTAAGTTGTTGTAACCATTTGAGCAAAGCGTGATCAGTGACAACAGTAAAATGGGTACCATACACATAGTGGCAGAATTGTTTGACTGCATGCAGCACAGAGAGGCACTCCTTCTCTGTAACACCATAATTCTTTTCATGCTTATTTAGCACACAGGAAGTATAGGCTACAGGGTGGTCCACACCTTCATTGTCAAGCTGAGCCAAGATAGCCACAATGGCAAGGTCACTAGCATCAGTATATAGGATGAATTCCTTATTGTAATTAGGGTACACTAAAATGGGCGCTTCTTTGAGTTTCTGCTTTAGAGTCTTGAAGGCCTGCTGTTGGCTGGCAGTCCATTTGAAAGGAACATTACACAACAGTTGGACCAGGGGTTTGCTAGTATCAGCAAAATCAGGGATGAATTGCCTATAGTAACCCATCATGCCCAGAAAAACCTGTACTTCTTGTAGGTTGGTTGGCAAAAGCATTTTGTCAATGGCTTCAACCTTCTTGGTCATTGGGTGAATCCCCGTTTGGGTTACTTCATGGCCCAGAAATTCAAGGCGTTCTTTGAAGAAAGCACACTTAGAGGGCTTTAGTTTGAGGCCAGCTTCTTGGATCTTTATGAACACCTCTTTAAGATTGGCTAGGTGATCAGTGAAAGTTGCGCTGAAGACTGTTATATCATCTAGATAGACTAAGACACACAATAACTTCAGGTCACGCAGGATGGAATCCATGGCCCTCTGGAAAGTTGCCGGGGCATTGCAGAGCCCTTGCAGCATGCAGGTAGGTTCAAAAAATCCTTCTGATGTGATGAGCGCAGCCTTCTGACGGTCTTCAGGAGAGAGGTCAACTTGCCAGTAACCAGACACCAAATCCATGGCCAAGAAAAACTTAGAACCCCCAAGGCGCCAAAGAGTGTTATCAATGCGCAGTAAGGGGTAGGAATCTTTCTTGGTTAGAGAATTCAACCTTCAATAGTCCATCATAATCCAATGGCCCCCATATTTTTTTCTATTGAGATGAGCAGAGGATAAGCCCAGGGACTTTGAGAGGGAGCTAGCAGTCCAGCGTCCAGCAGTTGTTTGAGCTCCTTAGAAACCTGCGCATCTTCCACTTGGCTACAGCAATATGGCTTGGCACAAAAGGGGGGAGCATCTCCTGTGTCAATCTGATGAATCACATCTTTAGCCAGCCCATAATCAGTGCTATCTTTAGCAAAGATGTCTGAGAAACGGTCTAGCAAATCAAGCACCTCTTTCTGTTGAACTGGGGACAACTGAGGGAAGTCTTGGGCAGTGAACAGGGATAGGACTTGAGGCTTGTCTTTGGGTAGGTTAAAGTCTTGAAAAGTTCCAAAAGGGTGAAGGGACAAGACGTCAGGGGCATTTAACAACTTTCTGTAACCAACAACCTGTCCTCTGGATACAGTCATGGGAAGCGCCGTAAGGTTGGCAACTAGTAATTGAACGGGATCCTTGTGGGAGACGTCCAGAATTCCAGGACAAAGGTAAGTCTTATTACGCCCCAGCAAAGGAGGGGAGTACAGCTCTAAGCATTTCTGTTCAGGTAGTTCATATGATATCTGGGAGTCTATGATGGCCTGAGAACCTGGAGGGATGGTGACAGCAGACATGGCCATGAGAGGAATTCCCTCAGTTGCCGGACAAGCCATGGGAGGACATTTCATATTGGTGGAATGGGTTCAGTATTTTAGGGTGAAAACCCCAGTGGGGTACTCCAGTGTACATGTCTTCAAACGTTTACCAGGAACTTTGATTGGCTCCTCAAAGATCAGAGGGACTTTGTACCCTAGGATAGAAAGATAACCATCCTTTAGATTGATGATCCCATTATATTCCCAAAGGAACTGGGTACCAATCAAAAGGTTGTAGCTCTCATTTTTTAGAACAACAGCTGGCGCAGCCAACAGGAGTTTACCAAATTGCATTGGCAAGGCGGAGTACGCGCCAATGGCGCAAGTCATGGAGAGACCAGCGGTGCCATAGGATTGATGGTAGTTGAGGTCGGGTGCCAGCTTAAGTTTCTTCACCAGTTTAGAAGAAACAACATTGACAGGAGATCTGGTGTTCAGGACGGCTTTGATTTTCCTTTCTGAATAGATATCTCTACCCAGGTGATGGTGTGTCCAAAGGTTGGCAGAACAGCCAAGATATCCTGTGCCTCAGCTAGTTCCTTGTCCCATTTCTCAATCATGCATCTTATCCTGGGAACTCCTTATATACGGTTTGGAGAGGGAGTGAGACAGATAAATTCTTGTAAACAGCCTGCAACTTCAGCAGCTTCCTCTGATGATTACACTAATACAGGGAACCATTTTGCCTGAGTAAGATAGGGGCAGGAGACAACTGCTTTGGCCTCAGACAAGGGCTTGGTGGTAGTTGTAGTCTTCCCAGATTGCAGCTTGTAGGGAACTGCAATAGTCTCTGGGATGGCAAGAACAGAATACCTGTATGCATCAGGATCTTCAACATCAGATCCATCCACATCAGAATTGTCAGAAATGTCATGGAACAGGAGGAGGATAAGAGGTGCTTCATCATCAGCAGGCTCAGAGTCAGTAGCAGGCGGGGGTGTAGGAGGAGACTGGGAAGAATTGTTAACTGAGAGCGTCTCTGCCTCTAGGTTTACTGTTCTTTTCCCAACTGATCCTTGGGATCAGCTCCTTCAACCTGTGGATTGGTGCAGACGCAAGAGCGGTGGCCTATCTGATCACAGTTGTGGCAAACCTGACGTCAAGGAGGAGTCTGGGAGTTCATAGTGAGGATACAAGGGCCGCAAGAAGAGGAGCCAGAGTTGGAAGTGGCATAACTTTCCCAAACAACTGCCCCAGAATGGGTAAGATGCATATCTTGGAGCAGTGTCTTTTTACTTTTCATGGAGGACAGCATAGCTTTGTGGGCCTTGAAATGAAGACACAGTAGTTGATTCACCTTGAGGGCCTGGGCGCAGGCCATATACGCTTCATGCGCCGTCAATTGTCTGCTTGTTATTAATTGTTGTCCCTCCATGTAAAATCTGTCTACAAACTCAGCTAACATCTCTTTGGGTTTGAAAGATATGTGCATGAAGGCATCTTTTTTCACCTCCAGGCTAAGATCACCACCAAATTTGTCAATCAGGAGCTGTTTCATGTCTTTTCAGGTCTCAATGGTGGGTAGATCTGGCACAACCACTTCTTGACAGGCCGGGTATAGACAGGTTAGAATGTGTTCCTTCTTAACCTCATCTGATGCTCGCCTCATGATAGTTTCATAAATAATTAATAAAACTTCACTAGCTGAGGTTTTGGGATCAAAGACTTGCTTAAAATTAGGCTTGAAGTGTGCCTTGGGAGCTGGACCACCATTGCTGCTATCAAGTACATTTATGCGTGGGGAGAACTCAGCTTCAGATTCAGAGGGGGGTTTTCTAGCCCATAGTTGTCAAACACTCTCTTCAAGGGTTGTCAGAGTCTTGGTAGTTCTGGCACCCATAGTGTTGGCTAGAGTGGTCTGTTGTTCAGTAACATCTAGGTGTTGTCCTTGGGTAGTGACAACAGTGGAGAGCTCCACTAGCCGCAAAGTAAGGGATGGCCCCACTGACAGACAGGGGACAAATATGTCATTTACCAAATTGATCAGCTCACTCATCTCCTGTACGTTCCTGTCCAACTCAGTATGGTCTTGTTTCAAATGGTCCACCTCATTAGCTAGGGCAATCAACTCTCTGACACAGTGGATTTGAGGAGCCCTCACCAAACCAGGACAACAGCCATCTTCTTTGTTAACCTTGAGTGGGCTAGCAGCAGCCGTCACTATCTCACGTAAAGCAGCAACTTCTTGCTGTAGTTCAGCAACCTGAGCAGTCAGCGCCAGAACCTGGGGGTCAGGTTGAGGTATTTCAGTAGGACATCCTTGGCTACAAGTGGAAGCGCATAACTCTCAGATAGCCTCTCAGATCCTCTGCTCTCTGTCCACCAGATCATCAGCAGGAGGAGAAGGCGGAACATCAGGTTTAGGAGTAGACAGCTCATCCACCTGACTCTGAAGTTTGGCTATAGAAGCAGCAGTGGTAGCTCTCTCTTGGTCAAACTCCTCACTGAGTTCATTTAGACCTTGGGGGGCAAGGTCAGCTACCTGTTGCAATTGCTCAAAGGAATAGACACTGAATGCATTGATTTGTTGCACTAAGCGTTCAAAGTCAGAGAGATAAGCGTTTAGGGTGGAGTCTACTTGAGTGCGCCAGGGTTGTTATAACTGGTGAAACTCATGTAGCCGCTTTCTAACGTACTCAGGGATAGGCTGGCGCATTTGCTCAATAGAATTGATTAAACATGTTTGAGAGGTGACTGTATCACGCTGATTGTCAGATACCAGGGAGAACAGGGAATGAATCCATTGTTGGTAGGCGGCAAACTGGTCCTAATGATGGGTAACAGCTGCTTGTAGAGACAAGATCTCTTGAACGTGGAGTCCCAAAACTATCTGGTGGTGGGCCAAGGCGGGCTGTACAAAGGATGACAGCAGGTGTTCAGCGGAGCCAGCTGCTGAGAGGAGATGTTGTGGAAACTGAGGTGCCACAATTAACTCATAGTATTTGGCACAGCTAAACTGTAGCTGAAGGCAAGGGATGGCCCCGTCTTGAGCTATCCCAAGGGCTACCACCATGACTTGATCTAAGTCAGGGGTACCCATGGGGTAAGCAGCTAGGCGGGGACCATTCCCAAGGTTCAGTACAGTAGGGACAACAGGCGGGTCGGCAATGTCTTCCTCAATAGGAGGGCTGGTAATTTCAGGCAATGTTGACTCCCAAATAGGCGGAGGCAAGGGACCTGAAAACGTAGATGCAAAAGGGATAACTGAGGGGCTTACAGCCCCTGTAGTGAGCACCATTTTTGTTGTGTTCTGAGGCGCGGCACAGATACACAACGGGGAATCCTAACCTTAGGATTGGTATGTACTAAGTCTTGGTTAGATGACAGGGAAGGCAGATCTGTTTACCTTGCGGCCCTGGATGAATAATCTCTACTAGGTGTGGCTAGAGAGAGGCGCAGAAGTACAGAAGACACAAAGACAAAAATGTGAATAGAACTTAATTTTATTGGTAGAATAGGAAATGGATTACATAGTGGTTAGGAATACCACAAAACTCTACCAGGACAGTAGGATCACTTGCCACAAGCATGAGTGAAGCAAGTGAGTTGCGCAGAGTCAGGAAACCAAACAGTCATATTTCCTGATGCAGAAACCAATTCATTTCAAGAGTTGAAAGCAAAAGCAAGAGATTTGTCTTTGAAATGGCCCACCAAAAGTGAAATCAAAATATGGTGAGTGCCGTTATTCACAACACCCTGTACCCTATAATCTCAAATAATTGTGGCGCTGTAATGCAAAAAGCCAACAATAATAATAATACATTTTATATTAATAATATGAATGTGGAAAGTATTAAATCAGGATCTGTTAAGCAAAAGACTACTAATCAAACCCAAATTAAGTGAATAATAAATCCTGTGGGGATAACTAGTCACCCCTGTGATTAATCAGATCCAGAAAACTTCCCAAACCTTGGAACTATCCTACATCAGAGCCAAGATTTCCCAGCAAACCAAACCCAGTAATGAATCACCCAACCTGCCCATTAATTCAGCCTTTATTTCTCATTACCTTGCAGGCTGCAGCTTGCTGCAAGTCTGTAAAGAACTATTACATATGTTGAGTATATACTTCTGGTAAGTATAATAAACAAAATGAAGGGGAAGATTAAGAAGAGAATGATAATTTATTTAATATGATATAGCTTAATATATATTGTTGTAACTGTGCTGTTTTAGCAGAGTTACAAGGGGGAAAATATATAGAGGATATATAATAATCTTTATTGTGAGATAGTGATTATATAGCTATTGTGAATCAATGGATAACAGGAACATGATTGGTGATCACACAGCTGGATAGAAAGGGGGTGGCTTGATCCTGCTAATGAGTCAAGCGCCAAATCAAGGTATCCACTGTGAGGGATCATCATTTGTTCATGTTGATTGATTTGGTAATTTGAGTTGACTTCCAGGTCTGGCTTTGAGTGACCGGGTAATCGGATTGCGGGTCACAAACCTGCTTGGTTGGAACCTTGCTGGCAGGTCAAGCCTGCGGTTTTGACAATAGTATCATGACAAGCCACATGTTGTCTATATACGTCATGGAGGTCATGGAGTTTATCTGGGTAATGTTCCTCTTTTAGTCACAAGGCTTAATCAAGTTGTTTTCCATTTAGGACCTGAATTGAGGGATCCCTGTCATAGATGGTTAACTGATAAAGGTGCCACCGGTTTATTGACTGGGTGGTGAACCACTCGGTGAGCTGCTCGGTGATTTACTCGGGGTGTTAATTCCCCAAGAGGGAGTAATCAAAGGTGTTGCAACATCCCCCCTGGGGTGCTGGAAGGTGGAGCCTTGGGAACCTTCTTGAGGGTATCTGGTATATGGGCCTGGTACTGGTCCAGTTTGGCGTTAGGGACAGGGAGTCTTGAATTTTGTTGGGCTGTTCTTGCCTTACACAAACAAAGTCAATCATGGTGCGTACATTTTAGTTTGGTTCAAGCTCCAATATCTTTGATGAGGTACGTGTTATTAGGTTTCACCTCCATAACTATGCCTGGTCCGTGCAATCCTGGGTCTAATTTGTGCTGGTTGTGGTTGACAACCTATATCTTGTCTCCGACTTGGAACCTTTCTTGTTGTAATGGGATTGCTTCACGTTGAACCCTTTGCTGTTCCATTGTTTCTTGGTCCTTTCTGGCCTGTAGTACTTTTGGGTCATTGCTGTCTGGGATCTTCTTGGGAAGTGGCAGTTGTGGTCCGTGGTAGTACTGGCAAGTGAAGGTTTCTGGCCATAGACAAGTTTGTAAGGGCTTTTGCCTGTATTGCAGTTGACTCGTGTTCTGCAGACCATAAGGGCAGTTGGTAACATGTCAACCCAGGCTTTTGGATTGTTAGCAGATAGCTTACTGAAGGCTTCTACTAGAGAGCTGTTTAGCCGCTCTACGTGTCCATTTGCTTGGGGTGATATGGGCTGCTGTGACGTGCTTTATTACATTTTTGGTGAGGTATATGTTGGTGTCAATAGCCTTGAGTTTGGTGCCTCCATCTGTGATTAAGAGGCCAGGCTTTCCAAACTTAGCTATGATCTCCTTACTAATGAATTGTCTCACGTCATTGCCTTTGTGCTCTTTTGTGGCTTGTGCTACGGGCCATCTTGTGGCATATTTAATGGCTGTGATGATGCACTTCTTGCCTTTGCTTTCATCATGCATAGATTCCACAATATCTAACAACCATACCTTGAAGGACTGTGTGATAGATACAGGTACCACTGATTTGGGTGGAGCTTTGGTTTGGGCATACTTTTCACAGACCTTGCATTGTTCTAGTACTTCTCTGATATCATCTAATATGTTGGACCACCAGTAGCGGGTCTTGAGGTATTCATGCAAGTTTCTGCTACAGGAGTGTCCCAAGTCTCTGTCATAGCGGAGGATTGTGTCAATCTTTTGTGTTGACGGAACGTAGGGTACCGTGTCACCATTTGGAAGAATTCTGTGGAGGGTACCATATACGTTTTTGAACAGATGTTTGTTCTTGAGGACTTTCTCTTGGATGTCCATTGGTGTTCCAGGTGGGAACCCTTCCTGAAGATTCCCCATGATTAACATGGGCCATTTGGGGTCACCATCAGTGCAGAGGATGTGTTTATTGTATAGCCTTGATAGGGTGTCTGCAGTAAGCATCTCTCTGCCTGGCTTGTATTCAATTTGCATGGGGCATTTCTGTATGAGACTCATCCATTTGGCTTGTCTTCTTGACAGGTGTTGTTGTGTTTAAAGAATATCAATGACTTGTGGTTGGTGAGTACTTTGAACGTCTGAGCTCCTTCTAGGTAACATTGCCATTTCATGAGACAGTGTATGATGGCAACCAACTCCTTATTGTGTATAGGGTATCTTTGTTTGCTGTCTGATAGTTTCCTGGATTAATATGCCACAGGGAGGAAGTCTTTTTGGCCGTTTGAATACAGAGGACTCCTCCTATGGCATAATCAGAGGCGTTGGTTTCTAGCTCATAGATACCCTCACAGTTTGGGTATTGCAGGATGGGGGCGGTAACCATACGCTCTTTCAGTTGGTGGAAATGTTGATCTTGCAAATGTGTCCAGAAAATTTTTGTTGTTTTCCAAGTGATGGCTAATAGGGGAGCTGTTAGGGCGCCCCAGTCAGGGATGAACCTGCTTACATATGCTACCATTCCAAGGAAAGTGCGGAGTTTGCTCTTGTTTCTTGGGGCTGGCATTTCTGTTATAGCGCGTATCTTGTCTGGATTGGGCTTGATACCGTCCTTACTAATTATATGACCAAGGAATGGAAGTTCAGTCAAGAAGAACTTGCATTTGGATGGTTTGGCAATTAGTTGGTTTTCCTGCAAAGTGCAGAGGACTGCACGGACGTCTTCCCAGTGTTGTTGTAGGTTGGGACTATAAATGATGATGTCGTCCAGGTAGATGATTGCTCTTTTCCCAATGTGTTCCTTGAATACTTCATTCATGAAGGTTACAAAGGTGCTGGGAGCATTTGTCATGCCGAAATTGAGAACAACACATTCAAAGGATATGTATTTAGTCCAAAATGCAGTCTTTGGGATGTCTTCAGGTTTCACGCAAATTTGGTGATATCCTGCTGTCAAATCAATTTTTGTGAAGATTTGGGACCCCCAGGGCATCAAAAAGGTCATCAATTAGGGGCAGGGAATACCTGTTCTTTATTGTGACCTTGTTGAGGGCCCTGTAGTCTGTGACTAGGCAGAGGCCTCCATCTTTCTTTGCCACAAAGAAGACAGCGGCACCAAATGGTGATTTTGAAGGTCTGATGAGGCCTTTCTTGAGTGCTTTGTCAAGGTAGGCTTTCAGGGTGTTGTCTTCTTGTGGTTTGAGGCGGTAGATGGGCCGTGCTTTAGGCACGCTACCTTTTAAGTCAATCTCATGTTGGATACCCCAATCAGGGTGCAGTCCAGGTAGTGATTCTTGGAATACAGAGGGAAACTCATTGACTAGCTGGTCTCTGATTGGGTTCTGTTTATGTTGAATTTCTGTGTTTTTGAAGTGGATGACTTCATACGTACACATGCTCCAATTGATTTTGCAATGTCAGTTTCTTTCTCTGTTTCCATGACCTTTACAAATATGTGGTCCCTCATGAGAGTGTTGAGGTGTATCAGGTACACGTGATGGTGGACTTCTCCTTGCTAGATTGTGAGGGTGGCACTGTCCCAGTCTATGTGAGGCTTTGTCTTTCACATCCAATCTAATCCAAGTATGATATTTTATTTTGGTATTGGGATGATGGGGCCACTAATTGTTGTTTGGACGTCTCCAATTTGGGCCCAGAAAGGTTTGGTCTCACAGGTAACTGATGTGCTGCGGTTGTCTGCCATGATGACTCTCTTGATGTTACTTCAAATGGTAGGTAACTTCATGAGGTCTGCAAAACTCTTGTTAATAAGCAATTGATTGGCTCCAGTGTCAAATAGTGCTGTGCTCTGGTATTTGCAAAAACAGAAACAATAGATAAGGAGTTTATTTCCAGATTGGGCAGCAAACAGGAGAGGGTTGCTGGAGGGAACTTGGATCATGATGATGGAGTCCACGTCCTGTTCTCTGTACAAGACTTGTGTAGAGGGGGAGAGAGGCTTGCCTAAGAACTCCCCTGAGCTTTTCACTCCTTGTTGGTATCTTCAGTGCTAGCCTGGTTAGCTTGTGCAGTGCAATTCCCGTTTTGAGGTTGGGTACTGTTGGCTTGGTTGTTTTACTTATTGGGGCAAGGCTCTCTCTTAGCTGCAGGGTTTTTCTTAAGCTTGTTGGTGGTGTGTAGATTGTCAGACTTCTGAGCTGTGTGTTTATATTCTAGGAATACATTCTCAAGGTTCTTGCAGCAGTTCATGTTGAACTGTTGTCTGATATGTGTAGGAAGGCCATTGTAGAAGTCCAGGCGTGGTCCAGGCTCATCAAAGTTGATGATGCTGGGTGCACAATCACGTAGTCTTTCATATGCAGCAATGTATTCCTCAATGATTCCTGTCATTTTAAAGGTTTGCAGTTTGGTCATGATCACCATGTCTGAATCTTTCATGGAGAAATTTTTGAGGAATGTGGCTTTGAACGCTTCCCAGTTGTCCTTCTGGTCAGGGTGTTGGGCTAGCCATTTGGTAACAAAGTGCAAGGCAGTCCCTGTGGCGCAGAGGGCAACTTTGCTAACCCAGAGTCTTTGGGGGTATTCCACTTGTTCAAAATTGCTCTCAGTGCTGTTGATCCAAAGAGAGGCGTTCTTGCGGCGTAGTCCCGCAAAGGTGCCAATTTCAGCAGTATGTAAGTGTTGAAACACAATGTTGGGTATCTCAGGTTGTTTAGACGCTGTTGTAGCTGATGTGGTAGGGAAAAGACTGTAGGTTTTGAGGGCATTGTACTGGTTGATGGGTACAAGGAGGTTATTGTGGATGACAAGTCCCAGGGAGACGTCATGTCCTACTTTGTAATCTCTCCAACTGTTAGGGAGTGACATTGCTTGGGTTCTTTTCTTGGGAGGAATTTTTCCTTTGAGTTGGGTAGGTATGGATAACCTACCTGTGCTACCACTGCCGTGTATATACTTCTGGGAAGTATAATAAACAAAATAAAGGAGAATATTAAGAAGAGAATGATACTTTATTGAATATGAATATAGCTTAATATATAGTATCATGACAAGCCACATGTCATCCATATACATTATGGAGGTCATGGGGTTTATCTGGGTAATGTTCCTTGTAAGATTAGGCTGATTGACCACAAATAATCAGGCTAATCATTGCACGCAGATCTTACTCAGTTACACACCGTAAAATCACTAGGTTATCATTATATTAAGCTTAGTATTTATATGCTGTATAATTGTTAGTTTATTAGGATAAATGCAACAATTATACGCCGTATAAATGTTAGCCAATATAGTGATTATCATTGATTACACAGTGTGTAATCACTAAATCATCAACTGTATATCACCCATTCTACCCTACTGGATGTTGTATCAACTCAGCCCCACATAGCCTGATGGGCGTATACGTTCATATCAAACAAGTGATATACAAATGGCTAGGAAATACCGAGTTCAGATCAGCATTACACAGTATATAATTGGGTTCCTTATCAGTTTGGGTCAGCATTACACGGCAGATAATCCACAAGTTGCTATTGGATTGAGTCTGCTATTATACGGCGTATAATCCCTAATTCAACCTGTTGCATTAATAAGCAGAAGGTTCACTATCCAGAAAAAGATCACTGATTAAGCCCTTCAAATGGAATACCAGAATTCTACCTTTCAATGTAGAAGGGCTGAACAGGGGCAATTTCTAAGCATCTACTAAATACGGCGTAGCCTCCCAGCGCAATAATAGGCGTGTAAGATACAGCCAATCAACAAATGACAGTAGGCTAGCTCAAGAAGAGCGTAGGCTGTAGCTGAAGTGCCATGTACGCCTGATAAGGCCAGTAGCATATCATGTGCCAAGGACAGCCAATCAGGATAGGTGTAGCTAGCAAAGATGGACCTATTGCAAAGGTAGCCACTGATAACTGTCTGAAAGGACAAGAACAAGGGTTGTTGCAGTATATATTGATATAGACACCTGAAAGGATGACAACAAGTTTATAGTTAGACCTGGATAGATTGAAGCCACTGGCTAGATTGTACTCCAGTATCATTAAACGTAATTATCTTCAAAGTTCTATTCTATTGTAGTCTGTAGTGCTCTTGCATAGGATTAGTAGAGTACATTGGCAAGGCTAACATCTATCTGTAGCTTTGAACATATCAGCAATATCACAATTTGCTCAACATTCCTCTTGAGTCACGAGGCTTATCAAGTTGTGTTCCATTTAGGACCTGGATTGAGGGATCCCCGTCATAGATGGTTAACTGATAAAAGTGCCACCAGTTTATTGAATGGGCAGTGAACCACTCAGTGAGCTGCTCAGTGATTTACTTGGGGCGTTAATTCCCCAAGAGGGAGTAATTAAAGGCGTTGCAACACATCACAAGAATTTTTAGGAGCTTTGATTAAACACTATACTCCTCCCCAATCTCCCCTCAATATTTAAGCTGAATATTCCTTCCAGAGAAACTTACTCCAAAAAATTTATTCCCTCTGTTATGAATGACATTTCAATACTTGTATTGAAAACCTGGGAATCAAACCCTGACCCTCTGAAGACAACTCAAGTCACCCAGGATGGATGGGGACCTGCCAAACCGGTGAATCACAGACCCAAGTTATTGAATTACTATGCAACCTGTCAGCTTGTCAAAGGAGAATCCCCAAATGGTCACCAGATTGCTGCCAACCTTGTGCCACTAAAGATCCAGGATGAATGGGAACCCGCCAAACTGGTAAATCACAGACCTGAGTTGTTGAATTACTCCTCAACCTGCCGGCTTAATAAGAGGACTCCCTGAATAGTTGCCAGATTGCTGCCAAACTGGTGCCACGGAAGACTCAGACCTACACAGAGGTTATGACATGCCTAAAAGAGGTTGAGACAAGACCTAATAATAGCCTTGCCAATTAGTACCAGCCGCCAGTCTCCAGTCCAGAATGGGCAATGCAATTTGCCAGCTCAGGTGACATGGTGAACAGCAGCAGCAAAATTAAGCATCACCACTTCTGTTTGCCAGAGCAAACCCAACCAGGACCTGCTGCCCTCAAGACCCTAATCCAAGATCCATGTTATGCCAGCAAATTGCCCACGGGCCTGAAGTCTGTGAAAAGCAAAGAAGCAAAACCACCTGGTGTTACAAAAGTAACAGTTTCAAAGCCCCGGGCGGGAATTGAACCCGCTCCTAGCCACCAGGTGGGGCTAGCAGGCAGGGGAGATCCACCCGCACCTGGTGTTGAAAATTGGTGTACACTGTCAGATTCAACAGAAGAAGTGAGAGGCAGGAGCACACACTCACTATTTGCCTTCAAATGTGAAGATTCTGAAGACATTGACCAAATTAGATTGTAATAAAGTTTATTAGGTCTTATATGAATAGGTCAAAAATTCTATCCCTTGGAGTTTACTGCCAACACCTTATATAGGGGTATTCTTATATTGCTAATCACCAGTCACTGGCAATGTCTTCTAGGACATTCCAGCGCACTGTAGAGTCTTGGTTGGGTTGGCGGGAAAAGGGACAACCTTCTATTTTAGGGCACAATCCCGCAATGCCTAGCACAAGGACACCCTCTTCTAGCACATTAATCAGTGATCCTTTTTAAGATATGCAATCACCTCTATATCTAGTTCTAACAAGGAGTCAAATAGGCCATTTGAATTGATCCTGGCATCTTGGCGTTGTTTTCTCTCAAAGCTGGCGCCTTGGCGCTTGATATTAATTATTGCAGCACTCTGGCGCTTGCAATTAATTGTGTTGGCGCCTTGGCGCTTGATGTAAATTATTGTGGCACTCTGTCACTTGCAAATAATTGTACTGGAGTCCCAGTGCTTGATGTAAACTAGAGCGGTGCTCTGGCGCCAAGAATAATTAATCCTGGCGCCGTGGCACTTATTATTTAAGGTAGCAGCAGTGTGGCGCAATATTCCTTGACAGCAACGTCATGGACCACTAATCATATATTTAATTATATGGTAAGTTGACACTAATTTCCAAAAGGGTAATTGGTTGGCCCTGGTTAATTGCCCATAGCCGCCTAATGAATTAAGCTTTCCACAATCCCTGGTCAACAATTCTTCACACCTGGATTTTTGCTTTTCAAAGCAAATCCAGGTGCAGGAATCATTCCCGCCCTGGTGGTAGCTTAGGGGCCTGTTTTGGGCCCCAAAAGCTACGCCCAAGCCTTGGTGGGTTTTGCTGGGCCTGGGAAGGCTATTTTTAGCTACCCAGTAAACCCAGATCAAGCCCATCCTCCACTAAGTAATTTGGGGTCC
This sequence comes from Entomophthora muscae, assembly GCA_014839935.2. Lineage (NCBI taxonomy): Eukaryota > Fungi > Entomophthoromycota > Entomophthoromycetes > Entomophthorales > Entomophthoraceae > Entomophthora > Entomophthora muscae. The sequence continues at coordinate 59,895 of QTSX02003106.1, read as the reverse complement.
CCAATTGGGTACCCCTTTTTTAATCAAGTTCTTTGGGCTCAGGAGAGCCTGTCAAGCCAGTCCCAAAATGGTGATAAAATTGAAAAAAAACCCATAACCTCAGAAGCCAAACCTGCCAGAATCAATGGCCAGCCAAGCCAAGATGGACCACCAAAAAGCCAAACAACTGTTCCTGAAAACCCCAAAAATGACCATGAAGCAGCCAACCAAACAGCAGAACCTGATATGCAAAGCCTTGCCACACAGATAGCATTAGAAGAATGCCCAGAAGCACCTGTATGTGAGTAAGTATATAAATCAGAAGCACTTGAAAAAGTTCTGTATTGTCATCCTTACCAATGAAGTTGTTATGAACCTTTGGTTCACCAATCTGTTTCCATACCTATTTTGATACTCTTTCATCTGCATAAACCCAAGTGTCAGTACCCATCCAATGGGATAGATAGTCAGACTCCAGTTGATAAAACCAAAGCCTTTGACTACTACCGTCCACCCAACGCTCCATTTGGCCTTGTGCATTTCACTTAGTATCCCGCTAATCCTGACCACAAACTCTGGACATTGGAAGACTTGCAGTGGTACACCTTCCTGAACGCACCCAAGAAACCCTATCAAATTGTCTGTGACAGCAAAGCAATCATCATCTACCCTTTGACCTTCAACAGGAAGTACAACAATCCTGCTGCCTACTTGGTCCCCATGGAACCACCCCTGACATCCAAACCAACCATCTCAACCCCCCCACTTATGATGCCGCTGGCCAGAGTAGTTGCTTCCTGGGAGTGCTTTACCTGGCGCTCACAGGATTGATTGACTCTGCCTTGCCAGCAGCTGGTCCTTGGGCTGTGGCTGGGAAGCCCTTTTCCTATCTGGTAAAGTTAGGTCCCATCATCTGGTAAGCCATTCCAGTACCTGCTTTGACTCCTCCCTCACCTGCTGGAGCTCCCTGGTACTATTGGTATCCTGATACCTGGTATAAGAAACCCAGAGGTATGGGGAATGACCCCATTGTCATTTTTGATAATAAAGTTTTATGAAACTTTGGTTCAAGAAAATCCTACCCTATTTAGTTTTAGTGATCTTTCATCTCAACTCTGGCCAATTAGACAACCAGGCAACCGCCCACTCTAGAGACCAACCTGCCATACCTCCCTCAGCACTATACTGTCCCCCTGGAGCCCCTTTCAGATCTGTACATTTCATCAAATACCTGCCAAACCCAGACTACTCTGAGTTCAACTTGGAGAACATACTCATTGCCAACCCCTTGGCAAGGACTAGAGAGACAAAAGCTACAGGTTTCAAAGGAAAGTGGTACGTGAGGGTGCCAAGATTGTTCAAAGACAAGTACAATTATCTTCCTGCCTACTTTGTCCCCGTGACTCCTCCCTTAACCCTTCAACCAGACCGCCTAATGAAACCTACCACCATTACCAAGACCACGTCCACCCAGCTGTTTGAAGTACTCTATATTACTTTGACGGGATTGGTGGACTCTATGGTGCCCAACTCTGGGCCCTGGTCTTTACTGGGGTGTTCCTTATCTTACATTATCAAGTTAGCACCCATCCTATGGTGAGTGTTACCCACCAGCTTGGAGGCACCCCGTCCTGAGTCACCAAATGCCTCTACTTATGCCTGGCTTCTTGAAAATAGGTAAAAAAATTTAAAGGATGGTTAGACATTTGTGACATCAAGAGGATAGCTGCAAAGATATTTAGACACATCATGGCAATAGTCATATTGTGAGAGAGGGGGATAAAATAACTAAGTTTGGCTCCCATCCTGGCAAAAAAAACCACCAGGATGCTGCCCAGTGGAGAACTGGGACAGCCGCTCAAAGGGGGGACCACAGAGAGGACTCAGGGGACAGCTGAAAGAAATACACATTCAATCATATCAGCACTAGGCCAGTAAGTAACCAGGGAGTACAAGTGGGAGAGGAAGGGGCATCACAGGCACTTGGAAAGGTGCCAAGTTGCTCTTTTCCAGACCAAGGAGAGGAGGTGCTGATGTTCCCTTGCCCACAAGAACAAGTGTGGCATGGTCAGCAACCTCCAATTCCAGGTCATTGCAAGTCATGCTCTTGACCACGGCCTCTCCAGAGAACAGGAGACCACCAGGGAGATTCAAGAGGGTGTAAGGATCCTCACCCACAAGCCGCGCAGAAGAGGAAATTTTTTACCACAAATTGGATGAGGTCAACCACAGAAGCAACAGGAACGGATCCAAGGAAAATACCACAAATTTCAGCACTGGGAGTATCATAGTTGAATTTTTCACAAAATTTGGGTAATGTGAGTGGCTTTAGTTTAGGCTAAAACAATAGAATTTTGCCCAGCAGGAGCACCCAGAGGCAAGGGGACAGGCAGGAAGTGATAGAGGGGCTTTGGATAGCTTGGCAGTATACTCAGGTGCCTTTAGAGCAAACAGAAACAAAAGCGGGTTCAAAATTAAAGAATTTATAGAGAAAATTAAGGTAAAAATAGATTTTTATATTGAATTTAACTAAAACTTTAGAGTTTGAGCGTAGACTTTGAAAGCAAAAGCAAAAAAAATAACAGCTATACACTAGAGCTGCTTTGAAAATCTCAGAAGAGGGAATGATGTCAGGATTGACAATTCTCCTCCTCCAAAACCCCAGGCTCAAGAGCGGGAATCAAGCCCAGAACCTGGATCCCCTGGGCCTATGGATTGCAGGACCGCCCGCCCGCATTTTTCTGGGGTTGAGCCCCGCAAGCTGACGCTGAAGATGATGGCCCATCCAGTGAAACAGATCAAGCCAAGGAAGTTATTGCACCAAGTGGAGTGCCAATCACAACACCTAATGGAGGCTCAAAGCAACAACTATTAGCTTCATGGGTTTGAAATCTACACCAGCAACCAATCAAGAGCCAACCCAAGGAAGAGGCACCGGCCTGCAACCTGTCCTCATGACCATAACGCTAGAGCAAGATAATCAGGTAGCTAAATTGGGAGTCTCAACCAATGAAAGAAGTCCCAGGCCAAGTACCATTTTGCTGCCTTTAGACCCAAGTACCCAATTCCCCTGGCCCTGCCTTTCCCAATGCCCTGATGATCCCCTCATGGAAAATGTTAAGTTTGGAGGTGGGGTGCTATATAGACCCAAGGACCCGCGCTCCAAACTTATTGCCATTTTTGAATAAAGGTTATGTTACTTTGGCTTATACAGCTATTGCCATATTTTGTATTTGCTGTCTATCAGTTCAGTTTGAGATCTCCCGGCCCTCCTGCCCCTCTGCCCGCAGTTTTCTGTCTACCTGGTGTACCCTTTGGGCCCATCCACTTCACTGATTATCCCTTGAAGCCCAAATACAAGGACTATACGCCAGAGAAAATCCTCAAAATTGAACTGTTAGCCTGCATCCAATCCGCTATTAGATACAACTGCCAAGGCCTGTGGATATTCTCTACACCCAAACTATTTAGAGGAAAATTCAATTATCTCCTGGCTTATAACATCTATATGGAACCACCTGTAACACCCAACCAATGCCAGCTTCTTTGTCAAGATTGAAAATTCTTTTCCTCTGGAAACCCAGGCCCAGGAGCAGGATTCAAACCCTAACCCTGGATACCCCTGGGCCACCGGGCCTGTGGACTGCAGTGCTGCCTGCCTGTGTTTTTTTGGGATCAAGCCCCTGCAAGCTGAGGCTCCCGCTAAGCCCCAAAGCCAGAATACCAGCACTAGCTCTACCATGGTGGCGCCTGAGGAGGAGCCTCTCAAATTTCCTAATGGAGGCAGAGATGACGCCTATGTGAATTTCATGATTTTAAAGTCCTCTCAAGTAACCAATCAAGAGCCGACCCAGGAAAGAGGCACGGGCCCGCGGCCTGACCCAATGACCACAACGCTAGAGCAAGATAATCAGGTAGCTGAATTGGGAGCCACAACCAATGAAAGAACTCCCAGGCCAAGTGCCATTTTGCTGCCTTTAGACCCAAGTACCCAATTCCCCCAGCCCAGCTTTCCCCAATGCCCTGATGAATCCCCCATGGAAAATTTTAAGTTTGGAGGTGGGGTGCTATATAGACCAAAGGACCCCGCGCTCCAAACTTATTGCCATTTTTGAATAAAGGTTATGTTACTTTGGCTTATAAAGCTACTGCCATATTTTGTATTTGCTGTCTATCAGTTCAGTTTGAGATCTCCCGTCTCTCCTGCCCCTCTGCCCGCAGTTTTCTGTCTACCTGTTGTCACTTTGGGCCCATTCATTTTACCAAATATCCATTAAAGCCTGAATATAAATATTATACACCAGAGAAGATCATTGAACTCAACCCATTAGCCCGCATCCAATCCGCCATCAGATACAACCATCAAGGCCCATGGATCTTCTCTATCCCAAACTATTTAGAGGAAAATTCAACTATCTCCTGGCCTACAACATCTATATGGACCTGCCTGTAACACCCAAACCAATGCCAGCCTCCTCCCCTGACCTCCCAACTGACCATACCAGTAAGCTTTTTGGAATAGTGTACATCACTCTCACAGGGGTGGTGGACACCATTGTTCTGGCCGCCGGCCCGTGGTCTTGGGTGGGGAAGCCTTCTTTTTACCTTCTAAAGTTAGCTCCTCTCTTATGGTGGGCCCTGCCTGCAAAAAACCTGGCCCAAGTTACCCTCCAAAACCGGTGGGCCAGCCGCCCAAGAATAGATCCCTGACACAGAGTTCAAAACAGGTAGGTCAAAGGTAAGGAGTAATAGAGTCACTAACACTTTTACTATAGATTATAGGGAACCTCAAAACAGAGATCCCAACTAAAACTATAATTTTTAAAAATTCAGTGCAACAGAAACAAAACTTTTATAAATTAAAAAATTGACAAGCATGGGACTCAAAGTCCCCTGGAATTGTTAAAAGGGGTGAGTTGGCAGGCAGTAGTCACATGACCTCAAGTGTTGCATCTAATTTTCCAAGGGAGAAAATTTGCTAGTCAGGGCCAGGGGGACTAGAGGTTTTCAAGGTAATTTCTGCGGCTCCAACTGATTGGCTGGATGGCATCCTAACCATTTCAGATTCAGTTGACTTTGAGGCCATTGATGTGTTGTCTTTTGATTGGACTTTTCTGATTGTTTTTAAAAGAGGGCAACACCATGCCAACAAATAGTCCAAATTGATCAGTGTTTCTTCCCAAGCCTGGACAACCAAAGCCGGGGGATCCGCAGGGTAGGCCAAGACAAATCTCTCATCAACAGTATGAGCTAAATCTTCTAGAGAATTAAGTGGCTTGGCCATATTTTTTGGGCCTTTTTTGGTGCGGCAGGGAAAAACAGTCCAGTCTAAGGCCAAAGGTGATAGTGGATTTACACCTATCTTCTCAAATGCTATTCTCCACTGAACATATGCAATAAGAATCCAGGGGGAAGAACTTGGACTAAACTCCCTTCCAAAACAACTGGATGTCACTCATATCCACAAAAATAAGCCTCAAGAGGTAAACCCCTTATTGCAACTGAGATTACTTTGCTATCTGCTAACATATCTCACAATACACAGGGGGCGCTAGAAGAGACGTCCCATGATGTGACTAACAGTATGAACTAATCTGAGTGAAATGGAAAATTACAGGCACTATCTCCTAATTAGGAGCAAAGCATTCAATACGCTGATCCCTTGTTCAAGATATTCCTAACCCAAACCTTATGTCAAACCTGCCACTGTGCAACCCCCTGGTGGACTTTTGGCTTCTTGATATAGTATATCAATTATGCTATTCTCTAATAAACTACATCTTATTCCTATTCTTGTCCTTTCTATTGGACTTTTATTGTACCAATTCAAATACTGAACTATTATTGGTTCACATGCAAGAACCCTTATGGAAGTCCATGCTGGCTGTGTATAAGGGACACTGAAGCCTACAATCCTTCAGAACAGGCATCATCTAAAAAGGGAAGGATCAACTAGTATGAAAGCCATAGTTCATGAAACTGTTAGTGTGACAGAAGTTGAGGGATAATAAGAAGCTGTCTCCAAGTGGTGGGGGATAGCCCACCAAATCCACATATAGTTAATGATTATCCACTAACATAGCTTCAGATACCATTTTGTAAAATTTCCAAATGAGATACTAGGATTAAGTAAAATAATTAATCCTAACCAGAGTAGCCTCAGGTAAATTGCCTGTGAAAGCATCAGAGTGTCTTCAGAATAAAATTAAGGACATTGAGATACAACTAAATCTTCAGCTTCAAAGACAGGTGGAACAAATCCAAGATTGGCAGGCATGGGATGAACATTGGTTGGTGCCAATGACAAAGTTCCAACAGCAGGGCCCCATCTTCCAGTGATTATCTGGCTAAGGATCAAGTTGTAGGGAATGTAGCGAAACAATCCAACTACAGGATGCATTTCAAAAGTAAAGTTAGACCAGTAGATATTTGATTTTATTGAGTAAAATTTTGGGAGGACTCAACTCTTAGAGTTGAAATAGTGAAAATTATTCAATATATATCAAAAATTGACTAAGTAATATCACCTGGATCCTGGGCTCCTATTTCTTCCACATTGTCAAGTGAGTATCTGGTCCAGGTCACAAAGAGCCCTTGAGTGACCAACTTCTGATGACCATGCTGTTTGATGAGTTCATATTTGGTAACCCTTAAATTACGTCAGTTTATCAAGGTCAATTTATGAGGGGAATTGGATTTGACCGGCAAACTGGAGCAACTGTAACCCATTTCTAATCAACCGTTTAATTCAAGTCTGTTAAATTATTCAGTTTTGTTATAGGCTTTCCGGCTTTCCAAGCTTTTCTACTCAGCTGAATGATCCCCAGCATTATGGAACTTACTGTGACAGTTAGCACATCCAGGCAAAAGTATCCTAGAACTTCCCCAGTTCACTGCTACCCATTAAATCTTAGAGATCTACCCCCAGTGTAACAGTAAATATCAAACAAAAATGTACTGACAGTACTTTTGCAAAAAGATACTAACCCTAAAGGTGAGAAAAACACCTTTAAAGTCCTCTGTAGGTTCTAAAGAATAGCAGACAGAAAGGCCTTTTTTAACTATGTATGTCAGGATACCAAACACTGTGAGCTGGGCTTCTAGGTGTGGGTCTAGAGCAGCCCAAAATATTAATGGACATAGCCCATCACAGGATTAATATTAACTTGGTTTTTTAAGATAGCAACTGTCTTAACATGGACCATAGGGCCCGCAGATAGCGCCATTAAATCAATAAGGCCTGTGAGGGTAATATAGACAATTTCAAACAGTTCATTGGAAGATGCCTCAGCGGTAAGCACAAAAAAAGGCAGTACATTGGGCTTAAGATTAGAGGTGATTCCATAGGTACCAAGTACACAGGTAAATAGTTGTACTTGTTGCTAAATACACAGGGCTTGATGATGTACCAAATCCTTTATCTATTGATAATTTAGGGTTTTTTGTTAAAGCCAAGGAATCAGAAAAAATGATATTATCTAAGATTAAGTCCTTATAATCTGTTTTGGGAGATACTTTTTGAAGTGTACTGGCCCATAAGGCAAGCCTGGGGGTCTAAAATAGTTGGGCTGTGGGTCCTTGGGCGGGATTTCTGGAAAATCTAGATGAATGACTGGACTTGATGAGTGTTATTTAGACTTTGGAATACTAGAACAAAGCTTGGCAATAATTGATAGATCCAAAGGTTTATTTACTCTTTATTTCAAAACAATAATATCAATTATTTCAAGTCAGGAGTTATATCATCTTTTGAATGAACAAACTCTTGGGCCCCTGACCCAGGGGGTTCTAGACATAAGGGCTGGGGACTTGTAGCTGCAAGGTGGAACAGGAGATATAATATTCCTCTTGAGTCAAAAAATTGTAAATATTCCCAAATACTCTGGTAATCATTACTATATTTAGGCAGGCAGGAAGCCCAAGTCCTTGCAGGTTCAAAACCTTATTATCATGTACTACTTTATTAGGGTCTACATCTAATGAATTAGCAGGGTTGTATTTTTAATGCAGAATATTTTGTTGGCATAAGTCATCAATCCCCAGGCTGTTATGGGTCTGCTTTCACTTGTGCCAGAGTGTTTAACAGATTCATTATTTAGAATGATAACTCTTTTTGGTTGGCAAAGATGGAATTCAAATTATTGATTTTGAATTCCAGCGTAAAAACATGAGAATCCAGGCGTCTGGCCTTCAGAGATGGCAGCCTGCAGGCTGGTTCAACCAGGGCTCAATTCTTTTTGGGTATGTTGCTTTTTATTAAGATAATAATTGTCATTAATGACGCTGTATACAACAGGTGCAGGGTCATTGACACCATAACACATAAGATCTTAACATGTCTTGTCATTACCAAGGTTTAGAAGATAGCATGTTCAATAATCCACCTGTCTAGGATCTACCAGTCATCACTCCATGAGTTAAAAGTAGACAGCTCTTTAGATAAATCCTAGTAAGAGTTCCATATTCCTTCTGCGCCACAGTGTTCTGTAAAGCTCTCTGGGTGATACACACTGCTGTATTGCACTGTTTCTCAGAAAGAGCAGAACTTGAAAAATCCTACATTGGCCTACTCACCCACATGATGGGATAAATTTTAAGCCAGGTCATTTTGAGAATCCCACAAACAAGATCTTCATAGACCTTTCATAAAGATGGTTTACTATTCCAGGCATGATAAGCCTCCCACACTGCAACCAAGTGGCAGTATTCCTATCGGATTAAGACCTCCATATTCATATATCTCCTCCCCTCTCACAAGGTTTTCCTCTAGACCTTATGATTTTCTTGCCCCCTCCCCACAATTCTTTTTTTCTTTCCCATCCTTTTGACCAGAAGACTTTCTGTAGAATTCATAAATTTCTTAAAAGCTTGAATAAATGAATTTTAGAATAAAAATGCACCAGCTACATTTTTAAATATTATGAACCAAGCCCATAATGTGCTTACAAAACCATATTTTACCTGAAAGATATTGTTGTATTCCTTGGTAGAGTTGTAGTTGTTTTGCTTAACTCAAAATATGATGCTTCTATTACTAAAGACTAGGTCAAGATAAATATCTAGCCTAATGTGTATAATAAATATGAGTATGTAATAATTGATTCTTTATTTCAATAATCAAGAAGGGAGTTTTATAGTAGAGGGAAATTAGACAAGAGGCACAGAACGTCAGGATCTTCTGATCACAGCCTTATCTCCACTACTCTTAGTCCACTATTAAACTAACAATTGGCTGATCATCAATTAATAGGAACTTAGGATGCAACTTAGTTGATCACTTGATCTTGTTATCATCCAGGCCAATAGCCCTATAGTTCCATTGTTCACCAAGCTTAATGGATCAAATGTGTGAGTACAGTGACAGCTAGTTTATAACCAATCACTTCACAACATTTCCCCCACTAAACTAGATGTTACTGTAAAAAGTCTTTTAACCTTTTCTAGTATGGTGAATTGCCCAAAGAGGAATAAGAAACCAGTGGTGTGTTATACCAATGTACCTAAACCGAGGATCAACCAAGCTCAAAAGGGGATACCCAAAATTCCAGTTACAACCACACACAATTACTCACCCATTCTAGCTTTGGATGAGGATGAATTTACCAAAATCTTAGGAGGCAAGATAGATACAGCCTTCTGTAGTTCCCCCAGTAAAGCCTCATACCAGCCCAGTATCTCTCCAAGTAAGTCAGGAACACAAGACTCCGGTATGCCCACATCCACTCAGCTGTCAACAATTGCCAAGAAAAGAAGTTGTGGTAGCAGAAGTAAGGCAACTTCCGCAGCCCCAACAGATAAGATCAAAGAACCAGCTCCAACCTTAATCAAGCTACTTACAGCTTTGAACAAAAACGAGATGAACAATACTCTTTTAACAGTCCAAGAAGATAACCAAGGTTCCTATATTAACCTCAATGCTCATCTGTATTGGGAGAAGTTTCCCATACTCTAATTCTGTGGCCCAGTGGTTGTGTGGTCTACTCTTATGCTGGCCCTTGAGAATCCTTATGTAATCTCAACAAAGAGACTCAAAGCAGGGAATAATATCCATTGGTGTGTACCCCATTTGAAACTCGTAAGATATGCTCAGATATGTCTTCAGGACTTCTCCTATGATGAGGTATACTTGACAGACAATCAGATCTCTCGTGCGCTTGAACTTCTTGAACTATTCTTTACGGCGTAGTCAGATCCTAGATCTGCTGTTGGCCTGGTGCCCTTGTGGCATGGTTTGGATAGTCAGGAATACCGCTTGCAAAGAGCAATGGGTACTGCACTAGAGCTCCTAAGTTACAATTGAGCAGGTAGCAGACAATCAATGGCACTGGTTGGGAGCTTGGTACTTAGTGGATCCAAGGTAGTATATCACCAAAGACTCCACCACATGCCTGAATACATCAAATGGTTGTTGGGTGTCATGTACTCAGTAGGAGGCAAAACACCCGAGGAATATGTCCAGCAAGAAAGCCTTCTCTTGGAGTGCATCTTGCTTGGACTTGCACTTCCTTATTTGATTGGCGTTAACCGTGTCAGTTTCCTTCCCGTCAATGATTCCCCATTTCTTCCCTTTGCATTCCGTTGGCTACCCAGTGTTTGGATGACCTACACTTTCATTTCAAAAGTCCTCATCCAGTTACATCTGGGCTTAGAGGCAACAGTATCTTAATAAAGACCCCGTTGCTTAACCCTACATTTCTTCTTACTATAAACTTTATCACTTCTTGATGCAAAAAGGATAACAACCCATGGACTGTTTTCATTAGGTTTTTCTTTTTCCAAATTTTTATCCATAAAGGGGTTTATGCTTGATCACTTGGAGCCTTGCGCAGATACTGCACATGAACTCAAGTGATCAGTTGGCCAGTTTCCAGATCCTTGAGAGTATAACTATCTACTCCCACTTTCTGGACTACCTTGACTGGTCCTTGCCATAATGAGGCAAGTTTACTTTTGAAACTGTACCCTTGATTGCTGTAGAAGTATACCAAGCTTCCTATTTTTTATGCAGGAAGGACAGGTTGGGTTTTTGTTGCACAATCCATATCTTTCTTCTTTGTTGCTAAGTTGGTAGAGTACACCTCAGACTGTAACTTGATTAGAGTCTGTGCTAGTCTCTTTAAATAAGCATCAGGGGTAAGAGGGTTGTTAGTTTTAACTAAACTGTAAAGATGTGGCAGAAGGCTTGGTTGTTGACCATAAAGAAGCTGAAAGGGGCTTTTTCTAGTAGCCCTGTGGAATCCTATGTTGTACGCAAAGGTTGCTGCCAGAAGATATGTATCCTATTCTTTTTTGTGCTGGTGACTAAGCTTCCTTAATATCTGTACCAGACTTCCATTTGTCCTTTATACCATTCCATTTGTTTGGTGATGGTATGGTGTCAACAGGGTACCACAGATGCCCATAAGTTTGTTCAGTCAGGGTATCATGTATCCAGTGAAGTTGGTCCCATTATCTGTTAGTAATGTCTGAGGGCAACCATGCTTATAAAGTATGTTCTACAGAATAAATTTAGCTGTGGTTAGCGCCAACTGATTTGGAATTGCCTTTTCTTCTACCCATTTTGTCAGCTGGTCTACTGCTACAATAATGTACTTGTTCTTGCTGGCATTCAGTGGAAGAGGCCCTACTACATCTATGGCAACAGTGTGGAACACAAAGCCAGGTTGTATCTGGCAGTGCTGGTAGCGCGAGACTTTTGGTTGTTCTATTGTACAGTTGTGGCAAACGGCCAGAGTTTCCACTACGTCCAAGTGCATACCTTCCCAGTAACAATGCTGTTATAGAAGATTGAGGGTCTTATAGATACCACCATGACCCACAGTACAATGAGCTGATACTACTGCATCTGTACGTAAAGATGGACAAATGTATGATAGCCACTTCCCTTTATACAACTTGAAAAGCTGATTATCCTTGACGCAGGTGTCCACTGCGAGGGACTTCAAAAATTTTTAAATCTCAAGCGGCTCCTCTCCCCACATAGAAGGCTTCAGCATCAGCTTACTGTAAAGTTTGTCTGCTGCTGAGGAGACCAGAGCTATGGTAGGAAGACGGGAAAGACAGTCAGTGTTCTGGTGCATGGCCCCTGCACAATGGATTATCTCATAATCATAGGCTTGTAACTTAATAGCCCATTGTGCCAAACGTCCTTCCAGGTCCTTCAGGGTCTTTAACCATTTGAGCAAGGTGTGATCAGTTACCACCGTAAAGTGTACTCCATGCAGATACACTCTAAATTGTTGACAAGCGTAAATGACTGCCAGGCATTCTCTTTCCGTGACCATATAGTTTTGTTTGTGACTATTCAGTGTGCAAGAGTAATAGCCTACAGGATGGTCTTGGTCATTCTCGTCTAGCTGCAAAAGAACCACACCAATTGCGGTCAAACTAGCGTCTGTATGTACAATGAAAGGATGCTCAAAGTTAGGGTAGGAGAGTACAGGCTCTGTTACTAGAGTGACCTTCAAGTCCTCAAAGGCTTTCTGGCATCCTTCCATCCATGAGAACTCAACGTCATTTTTCAACAAGTGAAATAATGGCTCTCCTAGGCCAGCAAAGTTTGGTATGAAGCGTCTATAATAGCCAATCATCCCTAAAAACACCTGAACATCTCTCTTATTGGAAGGCGTTTGCATGTGTGTGATAGCTTTGACCTTAGCGGGAACAGGCTGCAAGCCATCCTTACTGGTGATGTACCCAAGGAATTACAGATGTTCCTTGAAGAAGTTACACTTTCTTGGTTTTAACTTGAGGTTGGCAGCAATCAGTTGCTGGAATACTGCCTCCAAGTGGTCTAAATGTTGACTAAAAGTCTGGGAAAAGACGTTAATATTGTCAAGGTAAACCAGGACGCAAGTCAACTTGAGGTCTCCCATCACGGAATCCATGGCCCTTTGGAACGTTGCAGGAGCATTTGTGAGTCCTTGTGGCATCCTGGTAGGTTGGAAAAGGCCTTGTTCTGTAATAATGGCACACTTTTCCTGGTTGGTCTTTGGGAGGTCAATCTGCCAATATCTGCTGATCAGGTCCATTGCACTGAAGTATTTTGCACCACCCAGCTTGTCCAATGTGTCATCTATGCGAGGCAACAGATAAGAGTCCTTTTTTGTAACAGAGTTCAGTTTACAATAGTCCATTACTACAAGGTTTGACCCATCCTTTTTCTTTACAATTAGTAAAGGGGAGGACCAAGGACTCTTGCTGGGCACCAAAAGGCCAGATGCAAGTAACTTTTGTAGTTCTTCATTGACAATGGCTTGGTTAGCCAGACTACGTCTTATTGGCCTGGAGCGTATAGGAGCAGTACCTTGAGTATCCAACACGTGTTCAACCCCCAGAGCTTTTCCTAGGTCATGGTTGTTCTCTGCAAAGACGTCCTTGTACTTCTCAAAGAGTTGCATAGCTTGGTCCTTCTGATCCTCAGTAAGTCCATTTAAAGACTTGCGTGGAATGAGTGACAGAACGCTCAGTTGGTTGCAAGGTAGTGCAAATTCATTGAACTCACCAATTGGAGTGGCATCCATAAGTCCAGAGTTCTCTTCCAGCTTCATGTAGCCTAGAAGTTGATGTTTCTTCACCGTCAGCAATTTATTAGAGAGGTTTCCTAGAAGTACTAGGATTTCTTCTGCTAAAGGTATGACAATGCCAGGTAGGATCCAGGGTTCCAGCCGCAAACCGTTGTAGAGTCCAAATACTTCACCATGCATACCTTTAGGAAAACTTAGGATTAGACCTTTATTATGAATCACCTGAGATCCACTTGGAATAGAGAATTTGCTAGAGTAATATAAGGGAATCCCTTTGTACTCCTTAGTGGCAAGAGGTAGAACCTTGATTTTCTGTTGAAGCAAGGTGTATGCTACTGGCATATCCCCATCAGCATATTCCATATTAATATAATGGATTTTCTTAGCAGGAAGGTCTCTCAGTCCATCACCATGATAGAAAATTGGTACTGAGTGACCCAAAATGCTAAATGTGCTATCCTGATGATTGATGATGATTCCGTAGGTTGCCATGAAGCTGGTACCAATTAAGATATCATAGCTCTTGTTGCACAACACTATTGCTGGGGCCGTTACCACCAATTTATCAAAGCAGAGTGGTAAAGACAAATAGGCTCCCAATGCCTTAGTCTTGTCTGGTCCTGCAGTGCCAAATTCCTCATTGTAGTCTAAATCAGGCGCAAGTTTCAACTTTTTGACTAGCCTGGTTGACACAATGTTCCCTGGAGCTCCAGAGTCCAGAATTGCTCTTACCCAAAGCTTATGAACCACCAGCTCAATGTAAGTGCAATCATGACGTTCTCCATAATGAGGTGAGGTAATTTTGGTAACCTTGTGAATGTCCAATCCTTTAAACTGGGCAAGGAATGACTCCAGCGCAGTTGTTAGGTCAGGCTTCAAGGATTTCAAGGTATCCAAATTTGTAGAGACTTGTACCAACCTCAGTAGTTGGGACAGCTTTTTGACACTATCACTCTTGTGAGTGACCTTGGCGTATGGCATACAAAGTTGTTCTGCATATGGTATAGAGATGGTGTCAACGGCTTCCTTAGAAGGCATACTCTCTGTACTAATTGCTTGTTTTCTTGTGACAGCATTGACAGCCAGGACTCTATGTAACAAGTCTTTGTTTATTTCCTCCTTATCTGGCATGTATCTTTCAGGGCAGGCTTCTTGGTCCAACAGGCCGGCGTTGCAATCAGGGACATTGGGGTCTGGGTCAATAGGTGGAGAGGGTCGGGAACTACTAGCAGTCAGGGTTTTCTCCTCAACCTGACTGCTTAGCAGTTTTTTGACTCCTCACCGTCTTCATCTCTGTCTTCTTCTTCCTTGTTGTCCTGCTTGTCCTCCACGTTGTTGTCCTGGTTTAAGTGGCGCACATTTGCCTTGGGTTGCTTGCAGTCCCTGGAAAGATGCCCTACTTGCCCGCACTTGTAACAGGTGTGGTTGTTGGTTGTGTTGTTGGCTGGGGGCGCAGCTACTATTGTAGACTTCCTAGGGGAGTCCTTATCCCAAGTCTTACCCTTGGGGTCTGTAGAAAAAGATGAAGTGGCTTTCTTATAATCCAGAAAGGGAACTTCAAACTGTTCCTTAAAAGATCCCAAGTGACGCATGAGATCAGGGACTGTTCTTGCACTATATATACCAGACTTGAGAGCAATCAAAAGCTCTCTGTTTGGGCGTACGTAGTTGAGAAGTGCTCCTTTTACATTGAAAAAAGTGGCGGCTCCCATAGAGACTAGTGTCTGTGCTTCCAAGTAAAAGCGTTCCGAGAACTCCATTAGGCTTTCTCCCTTTTTTATCCTTCCTTCTGTGAACTCCATTTTTTGGCAAAATAAGGCTTCTTCACTGCCAAATTCTGCAATGAGAGCTCTGGATATGTTCTCATATGTCCAGCCCTGTTCTGGGAGTCTTGGCATTATGATGGTCTGGGTTTCTGAATCCAAACAATTGAAGATAGCCGCATTCTTCATAGCGTTGTCTGCCCTGTACATAGAGTTGTTGTATAGGCAGAGGAACATGTGAACGTTGGCTTTCTTATCAAACTTTGGTAAGTTTGTTGGTTTGAAATTTGGGATAACTGTAGAAGTGCTAAAGTTATAGCTTCTTCTGGGAGGTGGTGAGACATTTCTCTGGGTTGCAGCGCAAAAACGTGCTTCTGAAGCCGCGTCTCTGGCATTGTTGCTAGTCCTGGAAGTGGAGGCAGCAGCGCCAGGGAGAGGTGTCTTGCTACTATCTAGGACTGGTTCTGCTACATAGACCTTCCTCATGGTGCGGCCTATGTTGTCTTCATTGCTCTCATAGCTATGAAAAGAGCGACAATCCTCTGACATTGCTTGACTGGTTGTGGAAAGGGCGCTTTGACTTCTTCCTGTGGTCCTCTGTGGCCCTGTTTCCAGAACAGTTTGACTGGAGTAAACTTGAAGTAACTGCTCTACTTGTCCTTGTAGTTGCAGAATTTTGCTGCCTTGCAAGCGTACTTCTTGTGCAAGGTCTTTTATTGTGCAATTAGCCGTGTGTAGTTTGTCTTCAAGTTTCTCCATCCGTGATTCTTGATTTTCAAATTTTACATTGGTCTTTTCATGCATAGCCCAATAGTTGCTGCTTACTGCTGCCAGGTTAACACAAATATCTTCCGTGTGATTGTGATTGTGGTTAATCAATTTTAACAATTTGGGGATTTCCACGCTGAACTTATTACAATCCAAGAGGGATTGCCAAAGGCCCTTGTCAATTTTGCTGAAATGTTTGGATAGCTCCTCCATGTCCTGTTGGATAATGATGGTAACTTCCTTATTGCCCTCTGCTGCAACTCTGTCTTCTATAAGCCTTACAGAGCGGCTGAGCAACTCTACCTCACTACATAGGTAACGGAAGGTGGCCTCTGCACCCTTTACGTGGTGGGTTACCGTTCCTAGCCAGTTTTTGTCCAAACCCTTGTGCTCCAGCACAAATCCAACCATTGTGGACATGTAGTTGGTCAGAAGTTCCTCAAGCTGTGTTGACCAGTTTGCCGTGAAGTTCTGATGAATTGTCAAGTGATTCAACTGATGGCTAATGCTGGCCATGGAGCTTGTAAGCTTTTCATATAGACGACAAAGGAAAGCCTGCTGGTTGTTTATCAAGTTTCCCTGATGTGTGATCAGGGATAGCTGATATCCTAGGTGAGTCTAATTGTGGCAGATGGCAGGATGTGCAAAACTGTGGATGTACTCCTTGGCCTGTTTGATTGTTTTTATCTGAATACAAAGCTGGTTTAGAGTTATCCCTGTGAAGTTTTGAAATTTCTCTTTGGCAGTGGTGCCATAAGAAGGGAGTACGGCGAGCTTCTTGTGGGCTTCCCTGTTCTGGTACGCACCTAGGTCCATCCCGTTAATAGCTTGCTCCAGCTGTTGCTGGGTGGGCTCTGTGTTCCCATCTTTCTCCAGAGGTACTGGGACATTGAGATGAAAAGAGGACTGGTCCTCTATTAACCAGGGATGCTGAATGTCAGTCATAAACTGACCAAACACCATGAACTTGTTAGGAAGACCATCCCTTGTTCCAGCAAGGCAATTGATCTCCGTAAATAACCTATCAGGGTGGTCCTGCAGATGGCGCAGAAATGCATGGAGAAGGTTATCTCTATCACCTCCCCGCACAAAAGACCAGTCCCTGGCAGGGCAACAGTTATCATCAGAACGTTGCATGCTACGAGTGAGCACCAATGTTGTATCCCTTGGTAGAGTTGTAGTTGTTTTGCTTAACTCAAAATACAATGCTTCTATTACTAAAGACTAGGTTGAGATAAATATCTAGCCTAATGTGTATAATAAATATGAAGTATGTAATAGTCAATTCTTTATTTCAATAATCAAGAAGAGAGTTTTATAGTAGAGGGAAATTAGACAAGAGGCACAGAACGTCAGGATCCTCTGATCACAGCCTTATCTCCACTACTCTTAGTCCACTATTAAACTAACAATTGGCTGATCATCAATTAATAGGAACTTAGGATGCAACTTAGTTGATCACTTGACCTTGTTATCATCCAGGCTGATAGTCCTATAGTTCCATTGTTCACCGAGCTTAATGGATCAAATGTGTGAGTACAGTGACAGCTAGTTTATAACCAATCACTTCACGACAAATATTATGATTTTTTTAAACATCAAAGAAGGACATCTTGCTCAATTGCATGAAAAACTTGAACAACTTTCTAAAAAAAACTGTATGTAAACCTAAAAAAATGGTTTATGGAAAGGAAACCCTTATTTATGAGCAACTTTGTCTCAAATGGCAACATCAGAGTAGATCCTGTCAAATTAAAACCTATTGATAGAATTAAAAGACCCTCTTATGTGAAACAAGACATGATTTCTAATCATGATAGCCTACTGTTGCAAATTTGAAGCTCTGCTTTAATTTTTTTTTGAGTCAATGGGATTCACTCATTGATATGATTTGACAATAGGCTCCCAGAGTCAATTTACACTATCCAATTGCTATAACATCACTAGGTGGTTGCCCCGTCCAAGGACAGAATTAAAGTTGAATTTAATAAATCAATTGAATACATTTTATTGTATTTTTAGGCATAGATTACTTATCACATGTTTAATTAAAATTTTTATTTAAGTGCTTTATTAAAAGTAACTTCAATTATATTTATTTAAAATTAAAATTATAATCCAAGTATACATAAAAACTAAACCTAAATAAGTATAGTATCACTATTGAGTTTAGTAAAGCTAAACTAATTATTTTGAAATTTAGTATTTGATTTTTAAATCCCTTCAAAATGTAGAGCTGATCTGCAGCTTTAAAAAAAGCTATTGGACATCAAAATCGGCTTAGTATTCACTGAGATACATTGATTTTAGTTTTTGTGGTGTGTATTAAAAGTTAATTTAGATAATATCAAATTGAGTCTGAGCCTTTGATTATGACGCGAACCCGATTCCAGCACTTAGCTATATATCTCAGCATCTAGAGCAGCTAGAGCTATCGTGTTTGGTACCATTTTGATTGGAATCATCTGAAAAATTGATCTACGTCCTCTAAATTTCATGAAAATCATTATATTGAATCATAATTTTATCATAGTTAGTTTACTCCACTGATGTTCTTTTGGGATGAAGCTATGTCAAGCAAGGTCTACTCTGAAACAATATGGAGCCACTTGGATCAGGTGGCATCGAATTGGAATGGTCTACTATCTCACTTGAAGAATAAGAATTTCGAAATGCCCAAGCCAACCATCTCCTTCTTTAAACTATTATTTATATTTATTATTTAAACTGTATTGCTTTAAATTGACCAAGCTCTCTTTTCGTCATCAATTCAATCCTCAACATAGAGCATAATCATCCAATCATATAAACCAATCTAAAACAATTGCTGCTTCTCTTCCAGTTTTAATCCACCCATTCTAGAGTCGGGTAATCTAGAAAGATAAGCCACTTTGATATGGTTGAATAGGGTTAGCCACTAATTTAAAATGCAAGTAATCAAATTCAAATTTATTAAAGTTCGGGTGGCTTTTATTTCAGTTCAACATGATTTAGCCCACACTCCACTAAATTCATTCTGTGTACTTTCAAAGATGCATGTAAGGGATTGAATGTAAGGATGAGCCAAATTGAGCTTTTGGCTTAACGATCAACTTTTAAAATCAAATTTAAGTAAAAATCAATTCAGTCAAATCCCTTACAGCTTGAGCCCACTCGAGGTGACATTACAGACAGACAGACAGACTCACTTTTATATATATTAATTAAGTATACTATTTTTAAATAAATAGTTATTCTAAATAACTCATTAATAATTTATGATACTATTTTTATAAAATCATTGATTTTCTATTGATAGTTTGATGCTTTAGACTGTATTACATAGCCTATATTGGTATTTTACTAGTAAATTATATGTTTTTTGTAGTTTTCAATGTAGAAAAAACTTTATGTTACTGTTTCTGATTGCTATATTTTGCTATAATACGTGAAATCTTATGTAGTACCTTTTTGTATATTGGATTTTTTTGTTTTTATAAGTGGGAAAAAATTTATTATAGCAAAGATAGCTAATTTCATAGTAAAATAAAATAAAAGTGTATTTTTATGAATTTTTTTAATATTCATGTATAATTTTTTATGGACTTTTTAAAATCTATTTTGTCACATTACCCTAAGAAAGTTTCTTGAAGCTTAATTTTTATTAAGTAAAATGTTCAGGAAACAGGTTTCTGCTTATTAAAAAGGTGTCGACATTTAGTAGTCTGCATGAGTTAAAACTTAATTCTGACTTTTCAATGCTGTTGACATTAAAGTATTTTTAATTCTGATTATTGACATATAGTAAGTCAACTTGCAGAATGAGTTAATTCTGGAGGTTGTCGGACTACCAGGGGCAGATGTTGCCTCCACCCAACAGAAGAAATTGGCTGCTTGGGGCTATAGTGCTTCACCCCACAGGAAACTGTGGCTGCAGAAGGGTGAAGACTAAAATAGCAAGCAGGAAACTTTGTCTGTCTGGGGCAAGTAGGTTTTGGACTCCTGGCGGGTAACACGGGCTGCCAGGGAGGGGAAGAGCTTTGAGAGCTCTGTGTACCCTAATACACTTGCAGGAGGACTGTGAGCAATCATCCTATCAAACAGACTTGTAGGGTGTCCTTGTTTATGCCCCTATGGGAGCTTAGGGGAGACCCAAGGTGAGCATTGGAGGGTATAGACTTGCTCAGAGGTGTCACCAAGGTGGCTTGCTTGGGGAAGCAAGCTGCAAAACTTGGTGTGATCAGGCCTCTGGGAAGTGGAGCTGATTAATCTGCGACTGAAAGCCCAGACTTAATCACCTGGGTGAGTAAAGACAACACATAGACTTTGATCTGCGGTTGAATGGCCTAAGTGGACTGCCACTTGCTAGGGCCCAGTCAAACATCAGTTCAATGTAGACTCATGCCTGGGTCTACAAGTTTTGGTAATGGGGACTGAGATAAAGAACCAAGGTGGTTCACAGGATTAACAGAGAAAACTAGCAGGAGGGACTGTTTGGTCACAGTGAAAGCTAGTTGATGGACTGTTAATTCATATTGAATTGTGGGAACCAAGATGGTTCAGTGTGTAGAAGAAACAAAGAAGGTTCCTAGTGAGGATTTGTTGAGGAACTGGCTGAGGAGAAGTTGAAGAACAAGAAGGTTATGATGCAGGATTAGCTGATCAAAAAGCAGGATTGCCAAAGGACCAGAAGTTGGTGTGGAAAAATTGAAGAGCTGAGAGGATGAACTAGCCAGACTAGATGCAAAGGCTGGAAGAGCTGTTTTTAGTGACTTTTGAGAAGAAATATAGATAAAAAGAAACAGTTAAAGAATAATTAAATACTGCCTGATTATGATTAAAAAAGAATTGAAAATAAAATAATGGAAAAGAAAGAGAAGAAAAAATAATATATAGTTTATTAGAACTATAAATATATTTAAAAAGAAGGATTGAAGAAGAAGGGAGCTGGAAAGAAGCTGGAAATGGAACAGAGAAACTATGAGGACAAAAGAGCAAATTTTGCCAAGAACAACTAGGAGAAGCAAAAGGACAAGTAGCAGGCAGGTTTGAAGTTGCAAAATGTTGAGAAAAACACGGAGAAACACAGAGAAACGTTGAAAAATCAAAGGGTCAAAATTTGCCTAAGTAAAACATATGTTGAAGCGCTCAAGATTTGCCAGGGAAACATGACGGGAATTACAACAAAACTGTTTGAAAGCAGAGCAGTTGTTTACCCAGAGCGAGACAGCCTCAGATTTGAACCAGGGTCAAGGACAGGTCATCCAGGGAAACCTTTTTGGCAAAACCTTTGAATCAAGGCATATGATTGGATGCAAACCAGAGTCTACTTAATCAGTTTTTAAGGACTTTAACTTAAGAGTTAAAGCCTAAAAAATGAGGAGCAGAAGCAGAAAATTCAGGGATTTCATTGGATAAAGTAATTTAAAGGTTTAATATATTATAGAAGAAGAAAAACAGGATAGTTTAAGATTTGAAGAACCAGAGTTCTAAGAGAGGTTTTTGGTCTGAAGCAAGGGGCTATAAAAGGGAGAGCTATTTGAGACTCTTTGGGGACTGGATCAAGTGGATTACAGATGCCACAAAAGCTACAGAAGGAGCCAGAAACCAGGAATAGGAAGCCAGAGCTGGAACAGACCACAGAAGCCCAAGATTAGAACACAGGAGCCCAAGACCAAGTACAAGGAGTCCAAGAGATTGATAAAGGACTCCAAGTATTGGCGCAAACCCTTCATTATTCCCTATCCCAAGGCCATATATCAGAAGGTTTCTAAGGGGATCTTCCTTCTGACTGTGAATAAAGCGCCTATTACAGCCCCTATCCAAATTTCCTGTATTAAGAAAGAATTTAAGTCACATGATTCAATTACCCCACATTTTCTATCCTAGCCCAGGGGACAAGGAATTCTATTGCCTAGGGTGCAAGAAGTTTGCCTCTAGTAAGTCTGCCCAGGAGAAGTGGGAGAAGGTGACAAGGCATTTGGAAATGACAAATAGAGGAAGAGAGTTCATTGGGGGAGAGTTTGCCAGACTATTACAGGATTGGTATTGGCCTACAGAAGGGCTGGCACCTGCTGAAGTACAAGTGCAAGTGGAGACGCTCTCCTAGTGATTGGGAAGGTATTGGAGGAGTTTGCTTTTATGCAAGCCAAGTATAAGCTCCTAACCAATCACTCACCACTGTTGGAGAATGACAACTCCTCCAAGCCGGTCCCTGGCTACGGCCCAGGACACACTTTGGGGACTGGTGACCAGGAACCCACACTGTCCTTTCTGCCAAAAATGACTTTTACATCTCGTTTTCTAGGAAATGAAGGTATGTGCCCTTATTTTTTCCCTGAAGACTAACCCAAGGCTAGCTTCAAACTTCAAATCTTACATTATAAAGATTTCCCGCCGTGTCCTCCAGGATGTTGTCCCCTGGAGCCAAACATGATATTATTAAGTTAGTGTACCTCATTATATGGAGGGTATTATCTTTGGTTAGATGTTCCAAGTTGTCCTGATTTATGATTTGGACAAATACTGTGTCTCTCAGGATGAGATTGTTAGGTTCTTTGAGGATGTTGAAATTGATTCCATGGCATTTGATGGCCATGGTCTTTGTTTTATAACATATGCTGGGGTTTACTTGGGTGAACCAGTCCATGCCTGCTAAAATGTTGTGGTTAATGATGTTCATGAAAAGTCCTGGAATGGACTTTTTATGCCTTGGAGGTCAAGTCTGAAGGGAGTTGTTTTGCCTTCAAGCAGAACCTTTGATTTGTCTACCATTCTGGTGTATTTGAAGTTGGATTTAAAAGCTGGTATTTTGTATTTGGTTACAAATGGTTTGTTCATAATGGTATATTGTGCACCAGAGTCAAATAAAATTTTATGTGTATGAGGTTTATAAGTGCATGGGTGGACAAGTAGTTATGAGTAATATTTAATTTTTACATTCATAAAGATAGAAGATTGGGGGACACATGGGTGTGAGCAGCAAAGTTTGTGCCCTGGTATACTTTCTTGTCAGTTTGGGGGGGACATGGGCACTTAAGCCTGTTCTCCCTCCTCTTTTCCATGTTACTCTGTTTTGAGACCTTTGAGTTCAGAGAATGTGGGGTTAGATTCATAGCGGATTGCTGTTTCAGCATTGTTTACTTTTGTGGTGTCCTCTTTCTTGGGACAGGAGTAGTTTGCGCTCTGGCTGCAATTGCCATTGTTGCAATTGAAGTTGTTGTTGTTATGGTTGGTATTTTGGCATTTTTTGCCATTGGAGTTTTCTCTGCCAGTGCTGTTTGCGGAGCAATTGCTGTTGCGTGCAGCATATTCCATGGTTGCGCGTTTTTCAGCGCGCTTGGCTTCTGCAATGAGCGCGGGCATGGAGGTGTTAGCCTCTGGGCAGATGAGGGCAGCAACAGAGGGTTTCATTCTATTGATGAATGATGCTCTAGTGTGTACGTTGTCAGCTTGTGCTGGGTTTTGGATCTTGCAATGTATTTCCTCAAATTTGTTGGCGTAAGCTGCAATAGTGGTCTTCTGAGGAAGATCACTGAGCTGTATTGCAATGACTTGGAGGGATTTGGTGATGTGGAAATTGTGCGTGATGTCTTCTTTGAACTCTTCCCAGTTTTCAAGCTGGTTGTCAGTTTGTGAGCCAACCCAGGTGGCAAACCAGTTAGCTGCAGCCTTGTACAGGCGCTTGCTGGCTTCCTGGACCCATTTATCATGCGGGATGTGGCTGGTGCGGAGTTTGGCGGCTGTGTGGTCTAACCAGTTGATGATGTTTTCTTTGTTTTTACCAAAGAACTTGTTGATACCAATGTACTTGGTATTGGTAACTTCACCTGTGATAGGTGGTTGTGCGTTTGTTTGTGGTTGAAGAGAGCAACTGTATTGAATAATCTTGGCACATGCTTTGGGCATGACCAGACCTTCAAATACAGTACATCCACTAGGTATATTTTTGTTGATGTTGTGGGCGTGGAAGTACATTTTCCAGGTTTCCTGAGATGTAGCCTGGTTGAGTACGGAGCAAAGGTGGGCGGGTTTTGGTCAGTCATTTTCTCTCTCATGAGCGTGGTCAAAAAACTGCTTCTGCTACCAGTGATAAGGAGCGCCTTTTTGGGAAAGCTTCAAATATGGAATTAAGAAAGAAGAGAAGTATATTTTATTGGATACTACTTTAGACTAATATAGACCTGGCTGTGGCAGGGATTTAGTTGGATCAAACCTAGGGGTTGGTCATGTGGGCAACTACCAGAATTAACTCATTCAGTAAGTCAACATTATTTTGGTATTTGTCCGCCGGAATCAGGCATTTCCAAAACTAAGCTAATTTTTCATAGTGAATTATTAAGTCAGAATTGCAAAATTAAAAAGGAACAGACATAATGTAAACACCATTTAAACAAAGGCTTAATTTTAAGCCAAAAAACCAATATAATTTACTATTAAAATGTAAGTTTCTTTGTACTTTTACATTAAGGTTGACTACAGTAAGTAATATCTGGATGTCAACCCCAAATAAGAATCCATAAATTTCTTAATAAAATACACAATATTATAAAAAAACTACTTTTTATATTTTATACTACTGTTTTTATTAAATATATATTAAGATAAGCATTGAACAAAGACATATGCCAACTTTCAGAGCATTCTTTGTATTATTTAGATATTTACTGTTATTTTAAACTCACTGGATAAACTATAGCTTATTTCCGGAAGTTCACTTAAGCCAACACACATATGTTAAAACTAGAATTTATATATGTAATTATGATGTCAACTTTGTGTCAAATTGACGTGTTGCCTAAATTGCAACAAAGGGGTTTGGCTAAGCAAACAAAGTGACATAATTTAAGCAAGATTTAATAGGAGAGTTTCTATAAAAGAACGCTGACAGCCTGAATGTTGACACCTTCACTTATTTATTAGTAAAACACTGCCGCTTAACAAAAAGCACACATACAATGGTATGGTAATTCAGGCCAAAGTACCCAGGGCTGTACTTCAGACTACTCTCTACAATCCCTGTTATTTAGTTTTCATAAGTTACATATGCAACTCTTTATTTTTTTAAATTTAAAAATAATCAATTTTGGACTAAAAAACCAACTCTGGAAAATATTAACCAAGCTTTGTAAGTGATTTACATAGTTTTTTCCAATTTAATGCTGACTGTCAGTATTTTTTGTCAAAATTAAAACGTTTTTTATGCTGACAAACTAAATTAAATATTTTTGACTACTGTGACTACCAGAATGTCAACTTTTTATTTAAACATGGGTTTTTTCTATTCTTTAATAATAAACTAGCTCTAAAATTACTTTATATACTTCTATAAACTATTTACTTAATAATAAAATTTAAAACAAGTGATTATTATTTAATTTTATTCATGTTTCACATGATTATTCTTACTTTATGAACTCTACACTAATTATTGTAGGACAAATCTTCCAAGAAGCCACAAAATAACCCCAAGTCAACCAAGAATGTACCCAAAGCCTCTGGAAAGGCCCAAAGTCCCTACCCCAACAAAAAACCAGCCAAAGAGCCCTCAACAAAACAGAAGACAAAGGAGAAGACCCCAGACCCTGAAAGAAAAGAGCCCTCCCCTGCCCCCTCCTCTTCTCCAAGCTGGTATCAATCAGAAGGAGATAAGGTTCCACTAAACAAGCAAGGAAGAAATAAGATACCCAAGAGTTCAGAACCTCAGCCAAGCCCAGATGAATCAAGCTCAAAGGAATCAAGTCCCAAGGAATCAAGCTCATCCCAGCCCAGAAAGCGCAAGAATCTAACTCCAGATAATTCCCCTCCACCACCCAACAAATCTGCACCTCCATCCTCCTTATCAAGTATCAATAAAGAAGATCCTGATGATTACCTGTCTGACTATCATCATGAACCAATTGGCCCATGAGAACCCCTAAAGGTTCACAATATATGTAACGTCAAAGGAGAGTTTAAGCTCCCAAAGAAGTTCCCTCAGTTTTTCCCTCTAATGTCTGTCAAAGGAGGTGCAAGTTTAGTCTGTGATGGCTATGTTTTCAATTGCAACAATCAGGAGAGAGCAGGAAGAAGAAAGCATTATGTATGTGAAGATAGAAGCTGTGCTGCCAGAATCAATACAGAAGGATGGGATAAAGTCACTAGTGAAAAAGGAGAGCACACATGCAATGCTCCAATAAATCTTATTGAAAAGCTTCTAAAGTGGTACCTCTACCAAATGGTCCCAGTCTCCAAAGATGTCAAGGCTTCTGATCTGGCAGTTAAGGCCACCACACACCTAAGTAATGAGAATCTGAAGCTCATCCCTGACTGCAACCAGTTAGTGAAGTACATATGTGACAAACGCCATGACCTAGTCCCCCTAAAGAAATCAGCCATGGTTCAAGGAGAGTTATTCTTGACAGAGGAGTCAAAGATGTTCAATGGTGATGAGGTATTCCTTTTACATGGTGATGGTCTTACAGCAGAGGCAAGAATTATATGCTATGCTACACAACAGAACCTGGAGCAGTTGAGGGATTCAGAGACCTGGTATGTGATGGTACCTTTGCAGTATGCCCCGCCTTTTTTACCAACTATGGGTTGTACATTCCCTTATTGAAGGCAAGGTGCTCCCATTTGCCTACTTTCTGCTTCATGGGGCAACAGAAGAGATCTACACAAGGGCCTTTAAAATCCTTCAGGAGGGCATCAAAGCCCTACCCAGTAATAGAAAGAGTCCCCCTGGCCATAACACTAGAGCCAATACAGATGATGATGAAAAGGATGAAGCCACCCTTTCTGCAGAAAAAGAAGCTCAAGATAAAGCACTTGGCCCCTCAACTATAATTATGGACTATGAAACTACCCAGTATAACACTTTTGTAAATATCTTTGATGGAGAGGTACAGGGGTGTTTTTTCCATTATTGACAGGCTGTCAACAGGCAACTAAAGGGTCTACCTGAGCTCAGCAAGCTCCACCGTCTAGATAAATCAGGAAAGTGCAAGTTCTTAATTCAGCAGTTTGTAGCACTAGTCTTTGTAAAGCCAGAGTATGCTGGACAAGCCTTTGAGCTCCTATGTCAGGATCCATATGCCAAGAAACATGATGGTGCCTTCTACCCTTTCATTGAATATTATGAACCACAGTGGATTGGACGTAAGGTCACTAAGCGCCAGAGCAAGCCCAGAGCCAAAGCCAACTGGAACTGGTACCAGGCAGTTCTTAAGGATGAGATGAAAATGACTTCATCTTTGGAGGGCTGGCATAAGCATATCAAGTCCTCCTTTGGAATCAAGCCCAGAAACTACACCTTCTATGAGCACCTCAAAGTCCAACAGGGGAAGACTGCTGCATCCATCAGAGATATTGAGAACCGCCCATCCAAGAAGAAGAGAACCACCAAAGAGAAACAGTATCAAGAGAAGATCAAGGACGTTGTCAAGGCCAAATATAAGCTTTCAGAGATCGGGGAATACATCAATGATTTTATAAAAGCAGTATCATAAAATATTAATGATTTATTTAGAATAACTATTTATTTAAAAATATTATACTTAATATATAAGAAATATATAAAAAATTAGGCAATACTCAATAAATTTAATGAAAAGCTAGACTGTAATAACCTGGTTGCCATTAAGAACTGTGGCAATCTTCTTGGTTTTTTTATTGATAGTTTGATGCTTTAGACTGTATTACATGGCCTATATTGGTATTTTACTAGTAAATTATATGTTTTTTGTAGTTTTCAATATAAAAAAACTTTATATTACTGTTTCTGATTGCTATATTTTGCTATAATACGTGTAATTTTATGTAGTACCTTTTTGTTTTTGATTTTTTTGTTTTTATAAGTGGGAAAAAATTTATTATAGTAAAGATAGCTAATTTCATAGTAAAATAAAATAAAAGTGTATTTTTATGAATTTTTTTAATATTCATGTATAATTTTTTATGGACTTTTTAAAATCTATTTTGTCACATTACCCTAAAAAGTATCTTGAAGTTTAATTTTTATTAATTAAAATGTTCAGGAAACAGGTTTCTGCTTATTAAAAAGGTGTCGACATTTAGTAGTCTGCATGAGTTAAAACTTAATTCTGACTTTTCAATGCTGTTGACATTAAAGTATTCTTAATTCTGATTATTGACATATAGTAAGTTGACTTGCAGAATGAGTTAATTCTGGCAGTTGCCGGTCATGTGCTAGATGGGTTTGAGCCACTGGATACTTGGACGGTCAGGTGATATTGCTTGGTTACCATTCTTGGTATGTCAAACGGTATATTGGAAGGGGACTAAATTGAGCAATGGCAGGATGTTAATTGGTTTGGCAGTAGCCAGAATGCTTGTTCATCCAGACCCTTGACACTAGTAAAAACCATTGTAAAAACCTAGGATAAAATCACTAAAAGTAGAAAGTTAAAATTTTACAATTTCTTTTTATTGTAATCTTGATTTCATATTTGGAAGGTTCTCAAAATCATTATACACAAATCAGGAGCCATGAAAATGAATAAAATGCCTCTGTTCCAAAATTGGATAGCTGTTGATTGGCTGTTAAACTGTTACTTTTCTATTTTAGGCTGGTCATACAACACATCTTGTGCGACTTCATTTCATTTAATGCTTGTGGAATATTGCTTCTAGATTGCTCAAATTTTGTTTCATTTTAGTCCTTCTGTCAGTGCCTCATATGAATCCTGATTAGATTATAATATACTCCGGAATAGCATCCACCATCTCACTTGTTGTATCAGTTCATTTTGTTTGTGGTTTAAACAACACCACTTTATATTTGCTATAATTTTGTATAATGGGCTAGTGAAATTTTGTTTTTTGTTTGAAAGTTCATTTAATAACTGATTTTTTTTTAAATTAATTGAATCCTGAATCTCATGCAGCTTGGATTTTGTTCAAATCTGAAGTCATTTTATTTAAATCTGAGGTATTTTGGTTGTTGCCATAGCTTTTAAAACTACTGTACTATGTTTTTTGGAATTGCGGGATTGTCAAATCCAAGAACAAATTTAAAATCACTTTTGAATGCCACTAGTAAACTCAGGTATTAATTGCAGGAACTTGAATCTAAATTGAATATACAGTAAGAAACTAGGACAAATAAACCCAAATCAAGAAGCTCCTCTCTGGATAAAATCAAATGAAAAATTCAATCTTAACAACCATGTTTAGACATGAAATTAAGTAAAATGTAAAATTTCCTAAACTGGAAATGATGTAATATTCTGCACTCTAAATCACTAATATAGCAACTATAAAACCATATAATAATATATGAGCTACCCTACTTTCTTCCTTGAACTTTTAAAAAAATTCAAGGAAGAAAGGAAGGAGAAAGATAAACCATCAGTTCACTATGTATTCATGTATTGCTATTAAGGATACTTGATTACAGTAGATTTTAAAAATAGCTAATTATAAAATAGATTATAATATATAATTATATTTTATAATTAGCGTTTTTTAAAATCTATTGTAATCAAGCATCTAAATTTTAGCTGTCCTAAAATAGAATAGGGTGATTTTTGAGAATGCCTATGATTCCTAAAAGAATTATCACAGATCCACTCTAGGTCATTTAGCATCCTTTTTGAGACACCCATAAAATATTTATTTAAAATCCACCTCATTTTTATTTGAAATTTGGTTCTTGGATTTGACAATCCCGCAATTTCAGATTCATTAATTTTTACATGTTGTATATGATTTGTTAGACTGTCAGGAATCTTCTGCAGGAAATTCCTGTCAACAATGCCTGGGAAAAGCCAACTAAAAAGGAGGACACCAAGTCAGGGTTATTTAGAAATATTGGAAAAACTAGATTAGTTAGTAGTATTTGCGCTAATTTCACCTTTTAAAACCAGTTCATATGAATTGGTTAGTTGTTTCAATGAAGGAACAGGGATTGAACCTGAGACTTCCTCAAACTTAATTGTTCATCTAAATGATAAATTTAATGTTAATCTTCTCACTGACCAATCATTACCTTCTTATAAGGCTGCAGTCAATCATGCAATGCCCAATCAATTTCAAAATTGCCCCAGATGTTACATGGTGACGTTCTTAAGACAGTTGACGCTTTCAATACTGTCTCTAGCCTGGAAAAACTCTGGTGCTGTTGTCTGTCTCTCTCCCCTTCTTAGCAATCATCTGGGGAAGATGAAGACCTTCCCAGTACTGGATCTTGACCTTGGATATATAATTTAAGCTAGGTAGTATATTTTGTCATTGAGGTTCCATATCAGATAAGTCTTTTATAAGCAGCCTTGTTGTGAGTCCCAGTTTCCCCAAATTCTCCAGTTTAACTCCCCAGATTCTTAGATTAATCCCCAAAAAATCTGATCTCCTTTAACACTGCCTCCACATTATTTTAGGGCTACCATGCTATATAAAGCTGGTGAGCTACATTTTACTATTTGTTCAATCAATAAAGTCTACATTCACCCAAGTAAATAATTTTGCCTATTTGTTAACTTAACTCAAGCCTTACAATCCTAAACCATGATATTACCCAAGACTCATTTTATGGAGTCTTTTGGGTATAAATGGTTGTAATGGATGGTCTTGATGCTGGCTGTACTGGCCAGCATTTTAGTAGGCTCACACAAAGATTCTGGTACCTCCCCCAAGGCACAATTATTGGACAGCTCCTGGCGCCAGGTGATACCAGGAGTATGGTATACTACTACACCCTTATCACATAACCCACCTTGCAGATAAAGAGACCAAGAACTATCAAACCACCTACCAGAACCCCAAACCCTAAGACTTCCGTCATTTGGCTTCTGCCTTCCTCCTGTGTTACTTGGGGGCGTACTTCTTCTTAGGACTTTTCAACCCACTGTTAGGCAGATATCAATTATTTGGGGAATTATTCCATCTCAGAATGGTGTCCTTGCCCGTAGGATCTTTGATAACTGTATTAAATCCTTATGCCATCATTCACCACCTAAGAAGATTACTTTCTAGCAGGTGGGTTCCTGAAATAGACATACAGGAAATCTCAAATTGTACATTATAATCCTGCATTTCTGATTCATGTATCCCACATTTATTTGCTGTGTTTTGTCTTTTGTTAGTTGAGTTATCTGCTCAAGGGATTTGAAATTTGCTAATTTAAAGAAATCACAAAAAAGTTAAATTAAATGGTTGATTTTATTAAATGTTTTAAGTTTCACTCAGCTGAGTTGCCTGCAAAAGTGATTCAAAATTTAGACCAAGGAATTGACAATCCCATATTTTTATGTTTAGGTTCTGAATTTACAGTATGTCATGTTTAGATCTTGGAGTTGACATCTAAGAGGACACAGAGAAAACCTTTATAACAAAAGGATTGAGATTTGAGCTAGCCAAAGGTTAGCCTTCAGGCCAAAATTAAGGGGGTATATCATAACAGGAGAAGAGTTGGCAATTACTATGAGCTTAACTCAGTTATTACACCTTATACACATGCTAAAAATTAAGATATGACTAACTGTCAACTATTTAGTGTTTTAATATAATGGTAAAAAATATATAATAATTTATCTTGATTATTGATTTTAAGAGAAGAGTTATATAGTGGATTGTATATTATTTGTTAGCCATGATTCCTCTGGAGTCTTCTGTGACTTAGAAGTTTCTTTTGTCCTCAGCCTGTATTAAATTTAATCCCAAGAATAAGTTAATACTTCTAAATGAGGCATTCAAGAGATAATTGTCTGGGATATCTATCATCTAGTACAATAGTACTACAAGATATATTATCCCAAAGTCTAAAGGATTATCAGTCCAATTTTTGACAGTGATGATTGGTATATCATCAATCATTTTGCAACATTTCCTCACTAAACTAGGGATCAATGGCAAAGTCAGGTATTCTTCTTAATATTTTTAGCTGCCCAGAAAAGAATCTGAATCCCGGTTTCAGGTATAATGATGTACCACAATAGAGAATTACTGGGGCTCAAAAAGAAGCTCTAGTATTGCAGTTGGCAATTCTTTAGAAAATTCTCCTATAATAAAATAGGAGGAAATATCATTTGATGAAATATTAGGAAGTAAAGCAGATGCTACCTTGCAGAAAAAGTCTCCACCTTAAGAGGGGTGTAAATACTCCTACATCATCAACCCCAAGATTAAAATATTCAATTCTTGGTGTAAAGTTATTGTTGCAAGAACTGAATGAGGATAAAGCTGCTTATGAAGTTATCAAAGTTCAAGAAGACAGCCAGGGACAATTCCTGGATATGAACTCATTCCTTTTCTGAGAGGAAATCCTCAAATTGTATTACTGTAAATTCAGAACCTAAATGTAAAATTGCAGGATTTTCAAATCCCTGGTCCAAATTTCAAATCACTTTTGCGGGCAACTCAGCTGAGTGAAAATTAAAATATTTAATAAAATCAACTATTTAATTTGACTTTTTTTGGTTTATTTAAATTGGCAAATTTTGAATCCCTTGAGAAGATAACTCAACTAACAAAAGAAAAAACACAGAAAACAAATATGGGATACATGAATCAGAAATGTGGGATTCTAATGTACAATTTGAGATTTCCTGTATGTCTAACAAATCATAGACAAAATGTAAAAATTAATGAATCTGAAATTGCAGGATTTTCAAATCCAGGAACCAAATTTCAAATCAAAAATGAGGTGAATTTGAAATAAATATAATTTATGGGTGTCTCAAAAAAGGATGCTAAAGGATCTAGAGTGAATTTGTGCTAATTCTTTTAGGAATCATAGGAATTCTCAAAAACCACCCTATTCCATTTTAGGACAGCTAAAATTTAGATGCTTGATTAAAATAGATGTTAAAAAATGCTAATTATAATATATAATTCTATTTTATTATTAGTGTTTCTAAAATCAACTGTAATCAAGCATCCTTAATAGAAATTCATTAACACATAGTTAGTAATCTGGTGAGGTTTTGCTTTGAAGGGTTTTCTTTCTCACCTCTCCTTCTTCCTTGAAATTTTAAAAATTTCAAGGAAGAAGGAGGGTGGCTCATATACAGTAGTTTTCAAACTTGTTGAGATAAACATATATTAGTCAATTTAGAACACATGAACTCAGTCTAAAAACAAAATCAAAGTGGATCCAAATATATTGTAATCTAATATAAATTCATTAACTTTTGATTTCATTTTTAGACTGCGTTCATGCGTTCTAAACTGACTAATATACATTTATATCAACAAGTTTGAAAAATACTGTATCATTATATGGGTTTGTGGTTACTATATTAGTGATTTAGAGTGCATAATATTACATCATTTCCAGTTTAGACAATTTTACATTTTACTTAATTTCATGTCTAAGCATGGTTGTTGAGATTGAATTTTTCATTTGATTTTATCCAGAGAGGAGCTTCTTGATTTGGACTGATTTGTCCTAGTTTCTTATGTACATTCAATTTGGATTCCATTTCCCAAAATTAATGTTTGAGTTTACTAGTGGTATTTAAAAGTGATTTGAAATTTGGTTTATGGATTTGACAATCCCACAATTTCAAAAAACATAGTAAACTTAATGAAAATGGTTGATGGATTTGAACGCTTCAAATCTGATTCCAGTTAATTCATTTTGTCCATTGGAAATATGCAGTTTGAATTGAAATTTTCAAAGTATCCATGAGTTCCTGAATTTTTAAAAATTCAAATAAAAATACAAAGAATTCAATTTAATTAAAAAAGGACATTCCACAAGAGTGATTCAAATTTGGACCAAAGATTTGACAATCCCACATTTTCACGTTTAGGTTCTGAATTTACAGTACTGGGTATCAGCTGCCATGTGTTCAACTCTTATATTGAAACTGGAAACCCTTACATGATATCTGCAAAGAATCTGGAGGTGGGCAACAGTGTTTATTGGCAAATACCCAGGGCCAAACTGGTAAAATATTCACAAATATGTCTTCAGAAGTTCTCCTTTAATTGAGTAATACTAATTACCAACCAGGAAATTTGTGCTCTCAAGCCTTTAGAAGTCATTTTTTTGCATGGAATAACCTTTGGTTAGCTGCAGAACCTGTTCCCCTATGACATGGTTTTGATAGCCACAAGTGCAGACTACATTGTGCCATGGGGATTCTCTTAGAGCTTCTGAGTTACAGTAGGGCAGGAAGTTGTCAATCAATGACATTGGTTGGAAATATAGTACTCAGCAGCTCCAAAGCTGTATATCATCAGAGACTACATTAAATTCAAAAGTACTTAGAGTGGCTCCTTGGGATCATGTACTCAATTGGTGGTAAAACACATGAAGACTTTTATCAATGAGAAAGTCTCCTTTGAGAGTACATCTTACTTGGCCTCACATTCCCTTATTTCATTGATATCAATTGCATCAACTTTTTTCTGTAGATGAGTCCTCATTCCTTCTCTTTTTCATTTTTATGGCTTTAAAATGTGTGGTTTATTTATGTTGAAGTCACACAAGTCCTCATCCATTTATGGCTGGGTTTAGAGGCAATTATCTCTTAATAAAGTACTTTTGCATAATTTTCACAATGATTTTAACTATAAGCTTTATCTTCTTACTTGGTGCAATTAGGGTAGTTACTCATGGAAACTTTTATATTAGGGGTTCCTCCCTGAGTTACTACCCTTAACAGGGTTTATTCCTGATCACATGGAGCCTTGTACATATTTTTCACATATGCTTGGGTGATTAATTGTCTGATTTCAGATTTTTAAGAGTATAACTGTCTACTTCTACCTTCTGGATGTCTTTTAAAGGGCCTTGTCATAATTAGAAAAGTTTAATTTCATGACAATAACATCTTTTGCTGTAAAATTAGGCCATACTTCTTACTTTGTATTCTGGGAGGACTGATGGGCTATGTTGGGCACAATTCATATCTTTAACCTTTGTAGCCAAGTTTTTTGAGTATGCTTAAGACTGAGACTTTCTCAAGATCTGTGTCAGGGAATCAACCTTGAGCTGCCAGCTTGCCAGCAACTTGGAACTGGCAGGTTGCGGACTGGGTGGGCAGAGCCCACCGGAAAATTGGTGCTAACTTAATGAGGTAGGACATTGACTTGCTCACCCATGTTCATATGCCGGCATATGGGACAATAGTGCCTATTATTCCTATGAGAGTAATGTATACTATCCCAAATAGCTTGTTGATATGGTCTAGGGGAAGCTCAGCGGCAGATGTGGGCATTGGTTTGGGGATGAGAGGCAGTTTCATGTCCAGTTGTTAGGCAGTGAGGAAGTTGTATTTATCTTTAAGCAGGTGGGGCTCAGAAATAAACTA
Source organism: Entomophthora muscae (assembly GCA_014839935.2). Lineage (NCBI taxonomy): Eukaryota > Fungi > Entomophthoromycota > Entomophthoromycetes > Entomophthorales > Entomophthoraceae > Entomophthora > Entomophthora muscae. The sequence continues at coordinate 24,621 of QTSX02003106.1, read as the reverse complement.
AGGGCCCTTTCTGTTGAATCTGTTCAACTCTTTACTTTGGGCCAAGGGATCACATGCTAGGATGCTGTCAGTAGTATATTATCTATACTTGAGTTTTAATGGATACTCTGTGAAGTAGACAGGACCAAAGAGAGAACCAGGAAGACAAAAACTTGTTAGTGGAGGGGAAGGAAGGCCAGAATAATTTGTATTTAATTGACAGATAATTAAGATAAAATATGGAAATATTTGGGAATACCAATATCTCATAACCTTTATTCAAAAATGGCAATAAAATCTGTTGCAGGGTTCAGGGGTTTATATAGTACCCTGCTGTCAGACTTTACATCTACTAAAGGAGAATCATCATAAGATTAAGAAATGGGGATTCAGGTGGGCAGGACACCTAGGTTTTAGGGCAGCAAAATGACACTTTCATATAAAGGACATTCATTGACTGGATCTTCTGGAAGGGTAGCACAAACATTCTGTTCATGAACAAAATTCTTGGGGGCGGCTCTTGGGGATGTATTTTGTTCAGGTGAGGGGTCTTGATTGGTCACCAAGATAAACTTGAACTCATCAAGCTAATGACACAAATACTTTTGCCTCCATTAAGCAAAAAGTTTTTGTGCTCTCTACTAAGAACCTCTGTTGGCAACTTTATGTTAATGTCTTCATCCTCATTTTCATTTGCAGTTTGAGTCTGGGGGATTTCAATCCCAAAAAAAGCAGGCAGCTGGCCCCCTAGTCCTCAGGGCTGGCGGCCTGCAGGCAGTTGTGACCAGGGTTCAAAACCTGCTTTAAGTCTTGGGTTTTGAGGGGAGCAGAAATGTCAATACTGAAAAAATGGGATAGAGCTTCTCCAATAGCAATAAAACTGTAATCTGTATGAGCTAAGAAGAGAGAGCCAAAATTGGGATAAATCAATACTGGCTCAGTGTTGCAACCAAGATTCCATCCTTGTCTGCCAGCATATATTACAATACACAGGGGGTGCTGAATGAGTCGCCCCTTGACATATCTAACAACATGAACCAATCTGATGGCAATATCAAACTGTGGGCACTTTATCCTAATTAGGATCACTACTAATTCAACCTGCTGATCCCCACACAAGTTATTCCTTGGCTCCAAACCTTATATGAAACCTGCCACTGTACCACTCCCCTGTGGATTTATGGCTTCTTGATATGGTATATTAATTACAATATTCCTGAATAAGCTATATCTTATTCCTCTTCCCATCCTTTCTATTGGACTGTTATCTTCCCTAATCAAATACTAAACTATCATTGGTTCAGTTGAAATAGTGGTAGCAGTAGTAGATTCACAACCTACCTAAAAGAAAATCCCACCCAAGAAAGGACAGAGTACGGGCCATATGGCTACTCCACACCAGGAAAACTTCCTCCCTATCCCTGAAGGGGACATCCCCAAGGGGTATGTTATCTACCAGGACCAGTTGGTGGTCACCAGCGCTTACAATTGTCTCCGCCTAGGGCAACACAACACCAGTGTCACGCCACCACAGTCAGAACTCTCACAATGTATGCTGAATACCCAACTTGAATTCTTTATGGGTGGTGTGGAGGGGGCTGACATTGTCAGTTGGCTCCACTCCACAGAAACCTGCCTTCACGTTTGCTAATTAACTGAGCTCATGTGGGTTACTACTGCTTCTAGGCACCTTACAGGGCCTGCTGCAGTGTGGTTTACCAACTGGGCCAGCCAGGAGATAGATGTTACTTGGGCGTTGTTCAGGGACACCACCAAGTCCCGCTATAGTGAGAACTTTTCATCCAGTGTAGTGGGGACACCTCTAATTGCTATCAAACAGACATGAAGTGTCCCTAAATACCTTAATGCCTGGCAGCAAGCACTTGCTACAGCCCCAGAAGCCATCACTAACAGAAATGCAATGCTACTCACCCTCATCATCAATGGTTTAAAGCCTCATATCTGTAAATGGGTGCCTATAGGGCGCTAAACCTCCATCAATGACTGCTATAAGGCCATTGTGGAAGCTAACAACTAGGCCCCAATAAGATTCCATAGATCCAATTATGCACTCCCCAATCTTGTACTGCACCTGGCAGCATCTACAACCAAGTGGACCACTGCCAACCTTGTCAGCAGGAAAATGGGACCAAACACCCCTGTGAGGGGGAGCTCTAACTAGCCCAGATTGAGGACTCAGGAAAAGCCGGGGGATTGTAGATAAAAGAGGTTCTTCAACCCTGCTTGAACCACACTCTCAATCTATCCTTGCCAAGAATCCCTGTGACTACAACATGTAGAAGGTAGAAACCCTACACGTATTTCAAGTGCACAGCAACAACCTCATCCCCCAAGCCAGTCATTCATCAAATAAATCACCTGTTTGGCCTATCTCTTTTGTTTCCGTGAGAACAACCACATACTTTTGGTAGATACTGGGGCCAATCACACCATGGTCAACCAGGAATTCACAGACTTCCAACAATCAGACCAAGTTTCCAGTTGCTTTAAGGCAGTACATGTGGCCAACTCCCGCAGAGTAACTATCTGTCAGGGATCCACTCATTGGGAAGTCTCTCTCTAATAGAGTGAAGAAGAGCTCCCAGGGTGAACTTGACTAAAGTAGATCCTACTGGAATCCCTATCATTAACATGTGTAAAAGGTGGCCAAATAAGCAAAATCTCCCCAGAAAGGGAGTGAAGTGGTTTAACAGATAATAGACATTGGTATATCCCAAGACCAACCAGGGGGCCTTGGGGTAAATGATGGGAGGGAATTGGGCAGTTTCAACGTATGGGGCATGAAAACAACATGGTCCAAAACAATACCAAATGAAGTCTTCTGATTTATTGATTAGAGTTATTTTGAGGGATTCAAAGTTCACGCTAGCCTGGCCAAGCCCAATTAACCAACACTAGGCCCAGACTATAAGTATGAGCTTCATGTGCGGGCAGGGAATCCTAGATATCTACCAATCAAAATTTAGAGGGCTTTTTGAGAATATAGATTTATTGAAGTGAAGATAGGAATATAAATTGTTAGAGCAAATGTCTCAGGGGGAATAGTTCAGCTGAAGTACTGGAGTCAAGTGAAGAAAGGAACAGAGTGGTTACCAGGTGATCCTGCAAGAGTAGTTTGGAAATTAGTGTCTTGCAGGACTGCAACAGGCTGCAGCCTGCAATGCAAGAAGATGTGAGCTGGTTTATTGAATTGCAGTATTCTTCTGTACTGTGATTGAGGTTATATTTTGGGCCTGGATGAATGGTACTTCTTTGGCTTGGTTGATTTGTATATTATGGTTGGTTTGCTGATTCCCCTGAATATTGTTGATATGGATTTAAGCATTTAATTTTTGTTTGATTGGCTGTCTTGGGAGTTTTGGAGCTAATTTTAAATGCTCTTACACTGTTGCTGTCAGATTCTTCATTGGTTGTCTGGATTTTTGATTTTAGACTAGAATTTAAATTATTAAATTTATCTTTGTTTTTGCTTTCACTTTCAATAGCGCATTTGTTAATCAATTTCAAATGCGTATTTGAATTGATTAATTCAATTAATCTGTTATCAATGCTATTTCCAATTTTAGCATTTAAAAATGCAATTTCCAGATCTTTCTGTGTACTATAAGGCCCAGTGTCAGGCACCCACCCGCTAGGGAGTAAACTCCCTAAGTGGTGAATGATTGCCAAAGGATTCAATCCCTTCACCAGGGGATCCCACAGGTAAAGAGACCATTCCCAGATAGAATAATTCTCCAAGGAGCCGGTACCTGCCTAGCAGGGGATTAAAACACCCCAAGAAGAAGTACACTACTAGATAGCACAATAAAAAGGCCAAAGCCAATGGACAGAACACTTGAGGCTTGTTCACCTGAGTTGTCAGGACTGAGAATTTAAGTCTCAACTGATATTTCCTATTTGTTGATATTTATGCCAAGACTTCTATTTGTTTGTTTCTCCTTTACCATCTTTGGTTGCCAATATTTCCGCAAATACTGAACCATTTAAGCCCAAACTAGTGTCATCCAAAAGCCCTCAATTCCAGATTTCAGAATCTTACTCCTGAAAATATACTTTTGATTCAAAATTATGAGTTAATCTCGCTTAAACATAATTCCCCTATCATCTCCCTTTCATAGAATTGAGTATAAAAACCCTCACAGTTCTATTATTCCAAGCAATTCAATCTCCTCCTGTTTAGGATCATCAATAAAACTATTGTCTCAACCCTAGCTGTATCTCTTGTATCTTTGGGAAATAGTAATTTGTTGGTGATGGTTGAGCACAGGCTTTGATACAACTGCAGCTGTTGTTGAAAAAGTCTGAAGTCTTACATGAGTGGTGGAATCATAAACCTTGGTTTCTTCCCAGACAAGTGGATTGTTGTAGAGAGGAGTTGCAGTATACCAGACACCCAGAATCACACAACACCAGGAGCTGTCAAGAAACTGAGAATCTGGCGTTGTACCCAAATCAGCGCGCAAAACTATAGAAACGCTGGCAAACACTGGCATAGTCAGGACCATCCAAAGTAACCATTTATACCCAAGCCACCCCCTATGAGGAGCCTTGGGTAATTTCATGGTTTTGGAAATTTAAAGGTTTTAAGTCAAATAAAATATTAGCAAAACAATAACTTGGGTGAATGTAACTTTATTGATTGAACAAATAATTAAATGGGGCTTACCAGCTTTTTATAACATGGTAGCAAAAATAATATGGGAAAATGAGTTTGGGAAAGTTGGAGATCAATTGGAGATAAAATGGAGATTTGGCAGTTAGAACCTTCAAAACTGGGGATTGTAACTTATTTCCTTATGGGTTTCTCAATTCTTCAATAACAAGGCACTATAATTCCTTATCTTGACTCTTCATTCCTTGGCATGGATTTGTCTGGTATGAGCTTCCCCACAGAAACTGGAGCACCAGGAGGTGAATCTAACAGCACAACAGAAGGAGAGACCACTAAAGAACCCAAAACCAGACAAAGAGTGTTACCTGCTTTCAAACTACTGCCAACGTCACTGGACGTAGATTCTAAACAATTTGCATCATTGTTGTCAACCAATGATTGGCTAGAGAGAGATTTAATAGGTAACAATAGGTTCAAACTAAAATTAACATTTGATTTAGATAAATTTATGTCCACTGTTGTAACAGTGCTGTTTTAGCAGAGTTACACAGGGAAAAATATTTAGAAGATAGATAATAATCTTTATTGCAAGATAGTGACTATATAGCTATTGTGAGTCAATGGATAGTAGGAACATGATTGGTGATCACACGGCTGGATGGAAGAGGAGGTGGCTTGATCCTGATAATGAGTCAAGCGCCAAATTGACATATCCACCGTAAAGGATCATCATCTGTTCATGTTGATAGATTTGGTAATTTGAGTTGACTTCCTAGTCTGGCTTTGGGTGAATGGGTAATTGGATTGCGGGTCACAAACCCGCTTGGTTGGAACCTTGTTGGCAGGTTAAGCCTGCGGTTTTGACCCCCCCCAGCTGAAAGTTGGCCTCCTCTGGGGGCAGGTTGACAGGGAGGTTGTCAGGAGCCCGGGATCCATATTGAATCAGTTGTTGTTTGTTGGCAGGCAGGGCAGTTTCTCATTGTTTCTGTCTCACTTTGCAAGGCCGTAGGCAGTTGTGGTGTAAGTTCTTATCTTGCTTGCATTTTCCAAGCTCTTGCACAAGGTAAGTGTTATTGTTGTTTACCTTTATAATGATTGCTGGCCCTACTTTCTCGGGTTGTAGTTTGCTCTTGTCAACATTCATGACCCAAACTTTGTCCCCAACTTCATGTCTATTGCGGATGAGAACAAATGTCTTTTATAAGTGTTCCTTTTCTTTGGCTGTTTGCTTGCTGTTGGCCTCTACTACTTGAGGATCCAAGCAAGGGGGGTGTTGACTTGGAATTTCCAACTTGGGTCCTGTCAATGCTTGAATGATATTTGGAATGTGTGCCGTATACCAGTTCAAACGGGCTTTTCCCAGTGGATCTGTTCAATTGGGTTTAGCACACAAGTAACACAGTCAGTAGCTGCTTATACCAGTCTTCAGGTCTCCCGGCGGTGAGTTTGGCTAGGGCTTGCACAAAACTACCATTAAGCCACTCTACATGTCCATTGGCCTGTGGATGGTATGGTGTTGTGACGGTGTGTTTGACCCCATTCTTGGTGAGGTACACATTGGTGTCTTTGGAGGTCAATTCTTTTCCTCCATTGGTTATCAGGAGTTCTTGCTTTCCAAACCTGGTGATTATTTCTTTGCTAATGAATTGTCAGGCGTTGTTGCCGGTGTGTGCCTTCACCGCTTTACTACTGGCCACCTTGTTGCAAAGTCAATGGCTGTGATGATGTATTTTTTGTTGTTGTGCTTTCCTGGCATGGGGCCACAATGTCAAGATCCCATACTTTGACAGGTAGTTGGGTTTGAATGGGGAGTACAGACTTAGTCTGGGTTTTGCTTTTAACAAAAATTTTGCAAACCTTGCACTGTTCTAAAACTTCCTGGACATTGCAGTATAAGTTGGCCAGCAGGCTTTATGCTTTAGGAATTTGTATAGATTCTGGATCTTAGTATGTCCAAGATCTCTGTGGTAGCAAAGAATGGTGTTAACTTGCTGATGTGTGAGAATGTAGGGAATGGTTGTACCATCTGTCATCTTTCTGTGAAGAGTCCCGTATACGTCAGCAAAGAGATGTTCATTCTTGATGACCGTTTCTCTGGTGATGTTGGTTGTGCCTGAAGGGAATCCTTTGTCTTTTGTACGTAGCACTAGGAGAGGCCAGTCTGGGTTGAGCCCATTCTCTCCCCTTAAGGCGCGGACATACAGACAGGACAGGGCGTCCACCATGATAAGCTCGGCCCTGGGCTTATATTGGATGAGCACGTTAAACCTTTCTAATATTTCCATCCACCACGCTTTGCGGCGTGACAGGTTTGCTTGCGTCTTGAAAGAGATGAGTGACTTGTGATTGGTTAGTGCTGTGAATTCTTCCTGCTGTTCTAGGTAACAGCGCCATTTGACTAGGCAGTGTGCAATGGCCAACAGTTCTTTGTCGTGGATTGGGTATCAACACTTGCCATCTGTCAGTTTGTGAAACTTGTAGGCTACTGGCAGGAAGTCACCATCACTATTCTTAATTTTTAGTACTCCCCCAAGGAAGCATCTGAGGTGTTGGTTTCCATCTGGTGTTCTCCGTTTTGCTTGGGGTATTGTAAGGTGGGAGCTGTTGTGAGCTTTTCTTTGAGGCGTCTAAAACAGAGGTCACATTGGGGGGTCCATACAAACTTGGACTTGGTGCCTGTTATGGCGGACAAAGGGGCAGTCAAGACGCCACAGTTGGGTATGAAGCGTTGTACATAGGCCAGCATTCCCAAGAAGGTGCGTAGTTCTGACTTGCCCTTGGGAGGTGGCATCTTGCAGATGGCTTGTATCTTTTGACTGTCAAGTTTGATGCCGTCTTTTGAGACTATGTGTCCCAAGAAGGGTAGTTGCTCCCAGAAGAACTGGCATTTGGAGGGCTTGGCCAACAGTTTGTGTTGTGCCAAGGTTGCAAAGACTTCCTCCAGGTCTTTGTGGTGCTGTTCCACCAAGGGGCTGTAGACAATAATATTGTCCAGGTACACTAGGGCATGTTTGCCTATGTGTGGCACAAACACTTCATTTATGAAGGTTACAAAAGTGGACGGGGCATTGGTCATGCCAAAGTTGAGTACCACATATTTGTAGGAACCATACTTAGTGTGGAAGGCTGTCTTGGGGATGTCTTCCTCCTTGATACAAATCTGATTGTAGCCTGTAGTTAGATCAATCTTGGAGAAGACGGAGGCTCCTCCCAAAGCGTCAAAGAGGTCATTAATCAGTGGCAGTGGGTAACAATTCTTAATGGTGACTTTTGTTTAAGGCGCAGTAGTTTGTGACCAGGCGTAAGGTACCGTCTTTTTTAGTCACAAAGAATACGGCGGCCCCAAAGGGAGACTGTGAGGGGCGGATAAGTCCTTTTTCTAGCGCCTCCTTGAGATAGGCGCACAGGGCGTTGTCCTTGTTTGGGGTCAGTTGATAGATGGGGTGTGCCTTGGGTACAGCCCCCTTGAGTTGGATAGAGTGTTTAATGTGTTTCTCAGGGGGTAGCCCAGGTAACACTTCCTTAAAGATTTCTGGATGTCGGGCCACAATGTTGTGGTCTTGAGGCGTGGAGGTATCCTAGTGGTCCTTGAAATGTATGATTTCATACTGACAGGAATCCCAGTCAATTGCCTTAGGTTTTCCTTCTCATCCAAAGTCTTGGTGATGCGCACAAAGACGTGGTCACATAGGAGTTGGTCCACGGAGTTGGGGTAGATCTGGTGGTTGACACCTTCACGCTTGATGGTCAACACGGAGGTTGCCCAGTCCATGTTGGGGTTGTTTTTCTGTAACCAGTCTAGTCCCAGTACAATTTCAAACTTAGGGAATTCAATGACGGGACCTTGGATGGTGGAGTGGAGGTTCTCAAGCATGACAGAGAAGGGGGCAGTTTCCTTTGTCATGGCAATGTGGTGTTCATCAGCCAGGACCACGTTTTTTATCCCCTAAGGATTAGTGGCCAGCTTGAATTTATCCACAAAGCTGCTGTTGACTAAAGTTTGATCTGCGCCCAAGTCCAGGAGTGCTGAGTCTGTGTAACTGCAAAAGCAGAAAGGGTAAGACATCAATTTATTGGGATGTCTGGCAATGGTGTATAGTACTGGGTCTTCCAAGGGCACTTGGATCATTGGGCATTGGTCCACGTCCTTGGGTTAGTATTCATTGTTGGGCAAGTCAGGAGTTGTGTGGGGAGAGCTTGGCTTGCTTAGTGCTCTCCCCGGGCTTTTCCCTCATCTTGGTTGCTTTATTGGCAGTGACACAAAAATGGGTGCAATTTGACTCGCCATTATTTCCATTTCCATTCCCATTCAAACCTGTGGGTTTGTGGTTGTTGTTATTTCCATTGCCTCCAGGAGGTGGTTAAGAGGAGCACCTGCTTGGATGGGAGTCCTTGGGCCTTTCTTGTTTACCAGTCTGTGCCTTGTGTAGAGCGTTGGATGTTTGTTCCTCTTTATCTGCTTCACGGTACAGGCTTTGCAGATTGGTTACCTGGTCCAGGTTCACATGCCTCATAACGTGCAACTTGAGGGTGTTGTAGTACATGATGTGTGTTGCTGGGGTATCAAAGGCCATGTTGAATGGGGCGTGGAGATGGAGTTCCTTGTAGGCGTGGGTGAGTTTTTTAATGGTGCCTGTCTGGGTCAGGTTCTTTACTTGGCATATGATCATGAGCGCTGTATCCTTAAGCATGAGCCTTGCCAAGAAGTCCTGCTTGAAGGTATCCCAGTTCTTGTCAGAATGCTCTTTGTGCCACTTGTCACACCAAGTGCCAGCGTCATGGGTCAGGTGAATGGAAATCTCTGCAATCCAGAATTGCTGTGGGCATTCCATTTGAGCCAGTTTGCTCTGGGCGGACTGGATCTATGCGGCAGCATTGTTGTTGTTGGCCCCAGCAAAGGGCTCCAAGGCAGCGCTGCAAAGTCTTTGTGCTACATAGGCAGGCATGATGGGTTTGTCAGCTGGTTGCAGCATCAAGGAAGGTGCCTGAAAGAAATCTTGTGCAGACAGGGCGTTGAATGCGGGTAGCGGGATCACCGTGTTTTGGTAGAGGACTAAACCATCAGGTATCTCGGTACCAGGAGTATACAGAGTCCAGTCAGGCGGGAGGCCAGACATGATTCTGTTAGAGATTTGTTGGCTGTGGCGTGTGCAGGCAACAGGCGGAATTTTTCAAGATAAGGTAGGATGGAGAACCTACCTGTGCTACCAATGTTGTAACTGTGCTGTTTTAGCAGAGTTACATGGGGAAAATATTTAGAAACTAGATAATAATCTTTATTGAGAGATAGGGATTATATAGTTCATGTGAATCAGGGATAGTAGGAATAAGATTGGTGATCACACAGCTGGATGGAAGAAGGGGGTGGCTTGATCCTGATAATGAGTCAAGTGCCAAATCAAGGTATCCACTGTGAGGGATCATCATTTGTTCATGTTGATTGATTTGGTAATTTGAGTTGTCTTCCTAGTCTGGCTTTGGGTAACCGGATAATTGGATTGCAGGTCACAAACCTGCTTGGTTGGAACCTTGCTGGCGGGTCAAGCCTGCAGTTTTGACAACAACATTATTGTCTTCATTCAAGACCAAACACCACATATTCAACATCTTTTTGCTGTACTCAACATCCTTTGTAAATTTCAGTTAAAGGCCAATACTTTAAAATGTGAATTCTTTTAGTTGGATATCTTATTCCTGGGGCATACCATATCTGCCCAAGGGATAAATCCCAACTCCGCCAAAATAAAGGCAATCACCACCATGCTACCCCCCACTGATGTGAGTCAGGTGCATACATACTTGGGCATGGTTGCCTATGTGCAGAAGTTCATTCTCAACTGTGGAGAACTAATTATACCTCTCACTAAACTCTTAAACATCAAACAGTTCTTCCACTGGATACCTTTCAGAGACCAGGCCTTTGAGACGCTGAAGCAGAGACTTACAACCACACCTGTACTGTAAATTCAGAGCCTAAAAGTAAAAATGCGGGATTGTAAAATTGTTTTTGTGTGAACTCATCAACTTACAGGAATACCTTTCATCCTTTTATATAAAAAATAAAGTTGTTCTTAGATGAAAATTTCTCCATTAAGTTGGTGAGTTCACGCAAAAACAATTTGACAATCCCGCATTTTTTACCTTTAGGTTCTGAATTTACAGTACTGCAATTACCTAATTGTAATTTTCAATACAAACTCAAGACTGATGCCTCTGACAGAGCTATAGGGGGTGTACTAAGAGTGGAAACTAATAAGGGTGCATTCCTTCCTGTGGCCTAAAAATCCAGGAAACTTACCAACTCAGAGAAACACTATCTGTTGTAAATTTGTGCTAACTAAACTAACTAATTCTACAAACTGAGGTTTATCTTAACTAAACTATATATAAAAATACTAATAATCCTAAGGCTATATAAAGCTTAATAAACACCAACTTCAACTGCTAAATAAAAGGCAATATCAAAGTATTGTTAAGTGTAAGGTTAAAAGCAGTGTTTATTAAACTCATATGGGTTGATAATAAGCCTGAGTATTTTAGCTCCACCAGTTGAATCCAATTGCAATTGAGTGAATCAACTTAAGGAATCCATTTTCAAATCATATCAATGTATTAATTCCAATTTTCTCAATAGCAATTAGAGTGGAGCACTCAATATTGCAACACTATCCCATACACAATCTGGAGCTAGCAGCAATTGTGCATTGCGTCAAGAAATGGCGTTGCTACCTGGAGGGCACCACGTTTCCACCCTGGGTTCTGAAAAACCACATATTCCTCTAGTATTTCAACACTCAGTTGCACTTGACACAGCGCCAGGCAGGATGGGTTGAGCTTCTGTCCCTGTACCAGCTACACATTGAATACAAACCCAGGAAAGAACTTTTCACAGCTCACACTCTCTCCAGGCTGTACATAGCGTTCATCACAGGGGATGATGGGTTAAACCCAGACTGGCCCATGCCTTACCTGCGTCCCAAGGCCACTCGTTACAAAGGCCTCAACTCTGTGACAATTTACAAACTTAAGGACAATGAAAGCCAGTTTACCACTGATTCCGGCAACGTCTATTGCCAGGCAGAGACAGGTAAAAAGATACCTTACATCCTCACCACACAATGAGAAGGCACCATACTTCACTATCACAGCACCTTAAGTCATATCAGAGGACATAACCTCTTTGAAATCATAAAGTGTAAAGTTTAGTGGCCCTGCATGAGCCAGGACATCCTGGATATCCTCAAAAAGTGTGTTTTGTGTGGAAGAACACATCCAAACCTGCCCCACCCAGTCAGTCTTGCCAATCAAGGCCCTGGAGCCCTTCAAACAATGGGCTCTCAACAATGTGGGGCCCCTGCCTAAAGATAGACTGGGCAATAAGTATATCATCACAGATATCAAATAGTTTACCTGCTGTCAAGTGATATGGGCAACCTAAAATCACACTGCCACTACCATCACTTTGTTCATTGGCAAAAAGATTATGGCATGCTTTGGCTGCCCCAAGCGCCTCATCACTTATGGGGGGCCTAAACTTGTAGGTAATGTTATGAAAGCATAATGTGTCAAAAATACCCTTCAACAATTGGTCATAACACTATACCATCCTCAGGCCAATTAATGTGTAGAGTGTAAGGTCTTGCCCATAGTGGTGCAAGGTTATAAACTAAAGTGTTTAGAGCATTAGGATTAAGATTCAGAAGGTATAAAAAGGTAGGAACTGTCTGTAATATGATTTTACAGAATCCTGCTAAGAACCTATACTGAGTTACAAAAGGAGTGATAGAGTTTAAGAACCCTAAACAAAGAAGATAAAACAAGGTATTTAATAGTGAACAATTATTAACTAATGGAATGTCAATATTGGGATACTCTCTATCAGCAAACTGGTACATATAACTATTGAAAGATTCCTTAAGGAAAAATAAAGGATACAAAAAGCCTAAGGCTTGTTGTTTTACAACTTCCATTTATTCAAAAAAAGAAAAGAGAAAACTTTAAAATGGATTAATAAAAATGTATAAATTTCTAAAAATTAAGATCTCAAGTTAAAAATTGAATAAGATTTGAAGAGTAGAAATTACTTAGAATTTTGGCTTAAAGCTTACTCTTCAAAAGCTCTTTATTTATAGGAAAACTTTCCCAGTTGAGAATATGATGGTCAAGGAGAAAGCATCCAAGAACAGGAGCAAACTGGAGAAAGTTGGAAAAACCTGGAGTGGAGGGGGAAAACAGAAGCCCAGGAGAGACCACAGATCATCCTGTAATCTGGGGGAAGGAGCGGGCGCTTACGCAAGTGTAATTGCAAAAGGTAAAATAAAGTTAGAAATCTTCTAACTTAAAGTAGAAAAATAAAAGCTATTAAATAGAAAAAGAAGCTGGAGACAACAACAACAACTCAAACGCAAATTGACGTAAAATAAGATAAATTATATTAAAATACTTAAATATCAACTCTTAATTTAAAATTCCAATATTTAAAAATATAGAAAGACTAAATTAAGCAAAAAAATTAAAAATTATAAGTTTTAAAGAGCCTGCCCTTTGGGGCAGGGCATGACATAGAGTGCATAAATAGCTCACTGGTGCAGCTAATTGCCAAACTCTCTCAGGAGCACCCAAATACCGCCTGGATCAAACATCTGGGTCATTATTTTTCTTGTTATGCCTAAGCGCTGGACTGATTATTTTGTAACTTAATTACATTATTTATATTCAAATTATTCAGAAAGGTTAAAATACAATCAATGTCAAATCTTTAATTGATCTTGGGCTTAGATATTTTTAAAAAAATAATTTATCAATTTTAGAATTGAAAATTGCACCTTATAATATTGCTGGAAATATCTTAAGTGCTACTACATACTGTAAATTCAGAACCTGAACGTAAAAATGCAGGATTGTCAAATCCTTGGTCCAAATTTCTAATCACTTTTGAGGGATAGCCTTTTTTTAATTAAATTGATTTTTTTGAGTATTTATTTGAATTTTTAAAAATGCGGGAACTTATAGATACTTTGCAAAGCTCAAGTCAAACTGCATATTTCCAATGGAAAAAATGAATTAACTGGAATCAGATTTGAAGTGTTCAAATCCATCAACCATTTCCATTAAGTTTACTATGTTTTTTGGAATTGTGGGATTGTCAAATCCAAGAACCAAATTTCAAATTGCTTTTGAATGCCACTAGTAAACTCAAATAATAATTGCGGGAACTGGAATCCAAATTGAACATACAGTAAGTAACTAGGACAAATCAACCCAAATCAAGAAGCTCCACTCTGGATAAAATCAAATGAAAAATCCAATCTAAACACCCATGTTTAGACATGAAATTAAGTGAAATGAAAAATCATCTAAACTGGAAATGATGCAATATTCTGCACTTTAAATCACTAATATAGTGACCATAAAACCATATAATGATTTATGAGCTACTTTCCTGATGATGCAGAAATTTTTTAAAAGTTTTTTTTCCTGGCGTAGCCAGGGACCAAACAAACTTATTTCAAGGAAGAAGGAGAGGGGGAAAGATAAACCATTAGTTTACTAACTATGTATTCATGTATTGCTACTAAGGATACTTGATTACAGTAGATTTCATAAAACGCTAATAATAAAGTAGAATTATATATTACAATCTATCTTATCACATTGTCTTTCCTTTGATGTGTTGATAATGTGCTTGCAATTAATTAAACAGCTTGATTTCCTATTGCCAAGGCGACTGGAGGTGAAGCTGTCCAATTAATTGCAAGCACATTATCAAAACATCAAAGGAAAGACAACGTGATAAGATAGATTGTAATATATAATTATACTTTATTATTAGCATCTTCTGAAATCTACTGTAATCAAGCATCTAAATTTTAGTTGTCCTAAAATAGAATAGGGTGATTTTTGAGAATGCCTATGATTCCTAAAAGAATTAGCACAAATCCACTCTATATTCTTTAGCATCCTTTTTGAGACATCAATAAATTATATTTATTTCAAATTCCTTGCAATTATGATATGAAACTTGGTTCTTGGATTTGACAATCCTGCAATTTCATATTTGTTAATTTTTACATGATGTCCATGATTCAATTGAAATACAGAAAATCTCAAATTGTACATAAGTCCCCCACATTTCTGATTCATGTATCCCGCATTTGTTTGCTGAGTTTTGTCTTTTGTTAGTTGAGTTAACTGCTCAAGAGATTCAAAATTTGCCAATTTAAATAAACCAAAAAAAATCAAAATAAATGATTGATTTTATTAAATATTTTATTTTTCACTCAGCTGAGTTGCCCGCAAAAGTGATTTGAAATTTGGACCAAGGATTTGACAATCCAGCATTTTTACGTTCAGGTTCTGAATTTACAGTACTACAAGCTAAAAATATTTATGATGAGTTTTATGGGAGAGTAATAGCAGCCCCAAAGCTATAAATGCTATTACCCTATCTTTGGCTTATCATAAATATTCTTATTTTGTTTCAGAAAAAAAGGTTGTTGTTTTTGAAAGACTGATAACTCTATTTAAAATACACCCTCTAGTAAGCTGCCCTACTTCATGAACTTGCCCTAATGCACCACTAGCATCTTCTGATATTTTTGTTTCTCTGGTATCATCATGTGATTTCAAATGATAAGTTAGCTCAGAATATTCTGAGAAACTTTCAAATGTTAAAGGTGAAGTATACAACTTCCCATCTTTCATAAAGTATGAAAGATTAATGTGCAGATTTTTAACTTTGAGCTCTCTCCTTATAGGCCTAACTTTTCTCTCATAAATATAAAAGAATGACTTTTGAGAAATATTTGAGCCTGATAGCACTGATTTATATAATTCTTTTCTTTTTTCTTCTTGCTCAAAAATATTTTTAATATCATTTATATTCTTAATATAAAGCTGATTTTCTTTCTCTTTTAATGTTTTTGATATTACACCAAAGTGACCATCAACAATGCTTTTTCCATGAAATTCTACAAATCTATTGTATTTAATAGACCCTTTAATGTATTATGGTGCCTCTTTAAATAGATAGTATACAAATTCATAGGATCTAAAATGGTTTCCATTATCAGTCCATACTTTGATATTCTTTATTTTTTAAACTTATCTGATTTAAGAAGACTTATTAGACATTCACCTGAAAACAAAGAATCATTAGACAATATTTGAGATAAAAAATCATGGTATTCATATTTAACTTTATTGTTTTCTTTAAATACCAATGCAAACCCAATAAAGAAATAGGTATTTTAGAATAAAAACAGTTATTGGTTTCAATTGGACCACCACCAACTTTTAAATTCTCCTTAAAATCTATAACTATAATACATGATTCATTATCTAATTCATTGATATCGTTCTTATATTCCCTATTTTGATGAGCATAAAAGACTTGGTCCTGATTAATAGCTTTTAAGTCACTGCTTATAGGTTCTGGCAATAATAAGTTTTTACTTTCACATCCTTCTTTTCTTTTTTCCAAGGATGATTTTAAGTTACAAATATTACACATGTCAGTTTGTTTTTTACTCTTTATTTCTTTTTTGTTTTTAATAGAGAATATTTTATTTCAGTTGAATATTCATTCATTTATTTTTCAATGTCTTTATAAATTTTTCTGGTGCTTTTTTTGTAAACTGGCTTGTTTCAAAAGAATTTTCTAGTAGGTTTTTAATTATTTCTTTTTTGGCTTTTTTTATTTAAGCTTACTTTTTATTTTTATTTATTTTTCTTGAGTATTCAAACTCACTTTTGATTATATTAAATCCCATATCAGTAAGCTCTTTTAAAGAGTAACTGGAAGTAACCAGAGATCTCAAGGCTGGGAGATGCTTTTGGGGAGTAGATTTCAGAAGATCCTTTAAGCCATCAATTATCCCATTTAGTTTCTGATTTTGAATCAAAGGAATGAACTCTGTTTTTCCAAACTCAGTTTGAGTGAGGAAGTGATTGATGAAGGAATTAAGATTGCCTCCAGAAATAAAGAGGAATGCTTTCTTTAGCATAGAAATTCTTTCTCTTTTTGTTAGTGCTCCCAATGAGGAAAATGGCTGCATAGCAGAGGTGAAGTTAACAGATTCCATAATATTGAATTTATGATTGATGATAAAGAGATGCTTTGTAGAGATGCCTTGCAAAAGAGTACTGGTTGGAGGGATGATATCTTTTTGTAAAGATAGTTTGAGGTAAACCTTAGGTGGTGCTTTATCTCTTATATACCAAGCCTTATGATACCATTCTGAAAGAAATGATGTGATAGCTTTTATTAAAATTTCAACTTAAATTTATATTCCTAAAATAAATGAAATACCCAGTTTTAATGCACAAGTGATATATGTGGAGTAGCTAAGCATCATTGTTACATCATATCCTCTTTGTAATCACTGTGAATAAATTAAAATGATGTATTAACTTAATTACAACTCTTCCGCGTATTTTTAAAATGATAAAATATTAAAGAATTATATTTAAAAGATGCTTAATTTGAGGTTCGCAGCTCACTTGAACCTCAAAATTCATCTAAACAGCAAATAAATTAACGTCCTAACTTCAAACTACCATAAAATCCTAAATAATTAAGCTTTTTAAATAAAAAAAATGCGGAAATAATGCTCTTGATCTTATCTTTAAATTTGTCAAATAAAAATTATATAATAATTAATGAAAACATTAACTTTTTTTAGCTTAAAGCAATCTATTTTATTTCATTATCAAAATAATATAATAAAATATGGCTATGCTCTTTTAAACTGCTTTTTGCTTCAATATTTAATATATTATACATGTTAGTATTTTAACACCAATAGAAAGATAATATTCTTAGCTTCATTTTGATAGATTACAGTGTGGAAAAATATTAAATTTTTGTTGAGTTATTACTGTTTTAAATATAAACATTTGTAATTTGATTTTTTCAAAATTGAACTGTGTTATGCTGCGACTTGAGCAGCATGTGTATTAAAAAACGGCCTAATCCCTAAAATAATGACCCATCTCCCCACCACACTACTTATCTTACAAGATAAAATAAATTGTGGTACATAGTTCAGCACCAGTACCCTGGCCTTTGGAACTCCTGACAGACTAGCAGGGGTAGAGCAAGGGAAATTAAGGTCCAGAGTTCCCAAAAAGCCTCCCCTAGTAACAACCCCATCCCTAGACCAATGGTGCGCCAAAGCTTGCAATATAGAGCAAGAGCTAATCAAGGGGTGATTAAACACCTCAAGACAAGATATGTTGTGGTTAATCCTGTCTACGCCCTTAATCCCAACTCTTCAAAGCTCAAACCCAACCACCTCAGGCTCTTCAAGATAGCTGCTGTCTACAACAACCACACCTACTAGCTCAAAGACGCCCAAGGAAACACCAAGAAGCTCCACCATGATTGCTTGCACCCCTGTTGTGCCATTCCAACACAAAATCTCTTTGTGTGTACCTTTCCAGACCTTCCACAGGTTTCAAGCTTGGTGCCTGACAACAAGCAGGGGGCAAGGGGGTGTTGCAACCAAGATTCAATACTTGCACAACAACATATCTCACAATACACAGGGGGCACTCAAAAAGATACCCCATGATGTGTCTAACAGCATGGATCAATCTGATGGCAATGTCAGATTGTGGGCACTATATCCTAATTAGGAGCACTGTCAATTTGATACACTGATCCCTGTGCAAGTCATTCCATAACCCAACCCTTTTATTGAACCCGCCACTGTGCCACCCCCTTGTGGCTTTCCCCGTATGGTATATTAGTCACAATAACAATCAAAAAACTATATCTTATTTCTATTCTTGTCCTTTTTATTGAACTGTTGTCTTCCCCAATCAAATACTTAACTATTATTGGTTCAGTTGCAACATCAAGTATTAGCCTAGCTTTTAGGCTGTCAAAGGCCTGTTGGCAACCTGGGACCCATGAAATTTCCACATTGCTTTTAAAGAGATGAAATTGTGGGCCCCCTAGTCCAGAAGATTTGGTTATGAACATTCTATAATACTCTATCATCCCAAGGAAGCCCTGCACATACCATCTGTTTGAAGGTGTTAACATGTGGATAATGGCCTCCATTTTAGAAGGAACTGGGCGTAACCTGCCCTTGCTGAGCATGTAACCAAGAATTTAAGGTACTATTTGAAAAAGCTACACTTTCTGGGACTTGACTTTAGATCATATGCTATTAGGAACTAGGATGCTGCCTCAAGATGTTCAAGATGGCTTTCAAAAGTTCTGGAGAAGACATTAACATCATTCAGATAAACAGGAATACATGAGAGTTTCAGGTCTCCCGTTACAGTGTATGTTGCTTGCTGAAATGTAGCCAAGGCAATTGCAGGTCCTTGTGAAATCCTTGCCGGTTAAAAAAGGTCTTGCTCAACAATGATCACACATTCTTCCTGATCCTCTGCAGGGAGGTCTATCTGCCATTACCCACTCATCAGGTCCATGGCACTGAAGGATCAAGCTCCACCCAATTTATCCAGGGTATTGTTGATATGAGGTAAAGGATAGGAGCCTTTTTTTGTTACAGAGTTTGATTTACACTTGTCCATACCAATCCATTTAGAGCCATCCTTCTTCTTGACAATCAGCAGGGATGCTGGTGTTGCAACATCTTTGATTACTCCCTCTTGGGGAATTAACACCCTAAGCAGATCACTAAATGGCTCACTAAATAGTTCACCGGCTAGCCAGTAAACTGGTGGCACCATTATCAGTCAAGCCATCTATGACAGGGATCTCTCAATCCAGATACTAAATGGAACAAAACTTGAATAATCCTCATGACCCAAGAGGAACATTACTTAGATAAGCCTCATGACCCCCATGACATACATGAACAGCATGTGAATTGTAATTATACTATACATTATTCCATATTCATATCCAATAAAGTATCATTCTCTTCTTAAAATCTTCCCCTTTCCATTTATTATACTTCCAAAAAGTATAAACTTGACATTGGTAGCACAGGTAGGTTATCCATACCTACCCAACTCAAAGGAAAAATTCCTCCTAAGAAAAAGACCCAAGCAATGGTACTCTCTAACAGCTGGAGAGACTACAAAGAAGGACAAGACGTTCCCGCAGGTTTTTTTATCTACAACAACGTCCTTGTACCCATCAAACAATACAAAAATCTCAAAGCCCAAAGACTTTTACCCACAGCTCCAATCACAACAGTACCACAACAGCCTGGAAGCCCAATATTGTATTCCAGCGCCTGCACACAGCTGAAATTGGCACCTTTGCGGGACTACTCCAAGAAAACGCCTCTCTTTGGATTAACAGTACACAAAGCAAATTTGAACAAGTGGAATACCCCCCAAAGACTCTGGGTCAGTGAAATTGCCCTCCACGTTACAGGAACTGCCTCACGTTTTGTAAGTGGATGGATAGCCCAACACCCCAACCAAAAGGGAGACTGGGAACTATTCAAGAGTGCATTCCTCAAAAATATTTTCCATGAAGGATTCTAATGTGGTCATCATGACAGAACTTTAAACCTTAAAGATGACAGGAACAATTGAGGAGTGCATTGCTGCATACAAAGACCTATATGACCGCGCACCCAACACCATCAACTTTGATGAACCTGGGCCACGCTTGAACTTCTATAATGGCCTTCCCACACACATTAGACGTCAGTTTGACATGGCCCACTGCAAGAACCTTGAAGAAGTATTCTTGGAAGGCAAACACACAGCCCAAAAATCTGACAATCTACACACAACCAAAAAGCGTAAAGAGAGTCCTTCAGCTAAGAAGGATCCTTGATCCAATAAGCAAAACAACCAAGCCAACAACACCCATCCTTGAACTGGAAATCAAACTGCACAAGCCAACCAGGCAAGCACCAAAAATACCAACAAGGAGAGAAAATCTCAGGGGTGTGCTTAGGCAAGCTGCCCTCCCCCAACCTAGAAAACTCATACAGGGACCAAGACGTGGATTCAATCACCATGATCCAAGTACCCTCCAGCAACCCTCTACTGTTTGCCGCCCAAACTGGAAATAAACTCCTCACTTATCCTTTATGTTTTTGCAGATATCAGGGCACTGCACTATTTGACACTGGAGCAGACCAATCCCTAGTCAACAAGAAATTTGCTGACCTAATGAGATTACCAGCCACTCAAAGCAACATAAAAATAGTTATTATGGTGGACAACAGAAGCACACCAGTCACTCAAGAGGCAAAACCTTTCCACACCCAAATAGGAGACATGCAAACCACACTCAGCAGCCCAATCATACCAATCCCCAAGTATGGCATTATACTTGGCCTAGATTAGATGAGAAAAACCAAACCTCACATTGAATGGGACAGTGCTACCTTCACCATACAACAAGGAGAAGTACACCACCATGTTTATCCAACTCACCTTGACACGCTTATGAGGGAACATGTATTAGTGAAAATCATAGAAACAGAAAAGGAAGTCAATCCTAGAAAAATTAATTAGAGCATCTGCACATACAAGGTCATCCACTTTAAGAATACAGAGACTTGACATGAAAAGAACCCCATCCAAAACCAGCTAGTTAACAAATTACTCACTGTTTTCCAAGAAACACTGCCAGGACTACCTCCTGACTGCAGCATACAACACAAAATTGACCTCAAAGGTAGTGTACCCAAAGCACAACCTATCTATTGTCTCACATCACAAGAAGATGAAGCCCTAAAGGCTTACATTGACAAAGCCCTTGAAAAAGGACTCATACAACCATCAAAGTCACCTTTTGGCGCTGCTGTCTTCTTTGTGGCAAAGAAAGATAGAGGACTCCACCTGGTCACTGACTACAGAGCGCTCAACAAGGTCACAATTAATAATAGGTACCCCTGCCCCTGATTGACGACCTTTTTGACGCCCTGGGGGGGTCACAAATCTTTTCAAAAATTGATTTGACAGCAGGTTACCACCAAAGTTGTGTGAAACCTGAAGACATTCCAAAGACTGCATTTAGAACTAAATAGGGATCCTTCAAATGTGTTGTTCTCAACTTTGACATTACAAATGCTCCCAGTACCTTTGTGACCTAGATGAACAAAGTCTTCAAGGAACACATCAGAAAACAAGAAATCATCTACCTGGACCACATTGTCATTTACAGCCCCAACCTGGAGCAACCCTGAAAAGATGCCTGTCTGGTCCTCCATTGTAAATCCACTGCCACCTTTGGCTTTTGGATCAAACCTTTTTCCCCCGCTGCACCAAAAAAGGCTGCGGGGAATTGCAGCCCAGCCACCTAACTCTCTAGGCAATTTAGCGCATACCGTTGACAAGAAGTTTGTCCTGGCCTACCCTGCAGACCTCCCAGCTTTGGTAGTTCTCCTGGAAAAAACACTAATTGATTTGGACTATTTATTGGCCTGGTGTTGCCCTTTAAAAACAATTAGAACACCCAATCAAAAGACGACACACCTATAACCACAAAATTGATTGAATCTGAAATGGTTGAGATGCCTCTCCAACCAATCAGGTAAAGCCACAGAAATTAAACCTGAAACTCTCCAGTTCTCCTGGGTTTGACCTGAAAATTTTATCTCCCACCTAATCAGATCCCATCCCTGCTGTCATGTGATTCCATTTCCTGCAACTCACTCTCTTTTATACAGCAAGTGACTTTCAGCTCCCTCGTTTGTCTATTTTCAATTCAGCTAAATATCTAGATCTTGTTGCTAAAGCTTTGCAGCTTTATTAAAGTATGCTGACCCCTTTTTGAGTCTTCCTAAATAATAAACAAAGTGTTTGTTGTTTTTGGTTTTATCTCACTCTTTAAGCTGTCCTGTTCCAACTCAGCCTCTTTTTCAAAGCCCTTAGCTTAGGTGTTGCCCTTAATTGTTGCGCTAGCGCTTTAGCTTTGAAACCATTGTTTTAACTTGTTTTTTTTATATTAAATTCTTTATATTTCTTATTTTAAGTTTAAGTTTTTACTTCTGATTTACCTTTTTTGAACCTGCTCTTTGCTTCACGCTTCCAAGCCATCCAAAGTCAACGCCAAGGCCCCCAAGTGTTTCCTGCTCCTTTTCCACACCGGTCTTCTTGTGGCTGCTCCTTCCTTTGAAAATTCTATATCTCTGAGATTTAAAAGTTACATATTTAACCCAAATTTCAGTACTGTCATAACCATGATCCTCTGGAACCTAAAATTTGTAATGTTTACACTGGCACCCTTGTGATCCTCCTCTGGACAACTGCTCCCGACTTATGGTCACGGTTTTCTACTTCTGTGCACCTTGTGGGGAACAATCCCTCCAGCCTCTTGCACCTTCCTGGTGAGATTCTTGTTTTGGGTGAGAAAATTGTCAAGAGCCTGACTTGTGACAACCTGGAGTTCTCTGCCGTAGATTACACTGTGCCAGCCCCTGCGTTGGAGATGGTTCCTGTGCCCCCTATTCTTGGATCAGACAAAGACAACCCAGTCCCCCTCCTAGCTTCTGTAGGGATTCCTCCTGCTCCCACTTGCATGCCCTGGTTGCTCACTGGGTTAGTCTTGATGGGGTTAAATGTGTACTTCCCTCAGCTGTCCCCCACATCCTCTCTTTGGTCCCCCCTCTGAGCGGCCATCCCAGTACTCCACTGGGCGGCATCCTGGTGGTTCATTTTACTGGGATGAGAGCCAAACTTGGTTAGTTTATCCCCCTCTATCACATCCATACCCTTGAAGAAAACCAATTGGTCCCAAAACTGTCAAAGTGTGAATTCTTCTCAACAGAACTCCCATTCCTTGGTCACATTATCAGCAAGGACGGAATCAAACCAGATCCAGACAAAATACATGCCATAACTGAGATGCCAGCTCCAAGAAATAAAAGTGAACTCCACACCTTTCTTGGAATGGTAGCCTACATAAGAAGATTTATCCCTGATTGGGGTGCCTAACAGCCCCCTGTCTGCCATCACAGGAAAAACAACCAAGTTTGTTTGGACACTTCTATGTAATCAACATTTCCACCAACTGAAGGAACACATGATCACCACCCCTATACTACAATATCTGAATCATGAGAGAATCTATGAACTAGATACTGATGCTTCTGACTATGCCATAGGAGGAGTACTCTGTATCCAAACGGCAGAAAAAGACTTCCTCCCTGTGGAATATGAGTCAAGGAAGCTATCTGACAGCAAACAAAGATACTGCATACACAACAAGAAGTTGGTAGTCATCATACACTTCCTCATGAAGTGGTGATGCTATCTGGAAGGAGTCCAACTGTTTAAAGTACTCACCAACCACAAGTCACTGATATTCTTCAAAACACAACAGCACTTGTCAAGGAGACATGCCAAATGAATGAGTCTCATACAGAGATACCCCATGCAAATCAAATACAAGCCAGGCAAGGAAATGCTTACTGCAGATGCCCTGTCAAGGCTATGCAGCAAACACATCCTCTGCGCTGATGGCAACCCTGACTGACCCATGTTAATTATGGGGAATCTCCAGGAAGGGTTCCCACCTGGCACACAAATGGACATCCAAGAGAAGGTCCTTAAGAACAAAAATCTGTTCAAAAACATATATGACACACTAAACCAAATACTTCCAAATGGCGACACTGTACCCTACGTCCTGTCAACTCAAAAGATTGACACAATCCTCTGATATCACGGAGACCTTGAACACACCTGCAGTAGAAACTTGCATGAATACCTCAAGACACGCTACTGGTGGCCTAACATGCTAGATGATATCAGAGAGGTACTGGAGCAATGCAAAGTCTGTGAGAAGTACGCCCAAACCAAAGCATCACCCAAGTCAGTAGTACCTGTATCCATCACACAACCCTTCAAGGTATGATCACTGAATATTGTGGGGCCCATGCCTGGCAAGAACAAGGGCAAGAAGTACATCATCACAGTTATTGACTATGCAACCAGATGGCCCGTGGCACAAGTCACTAAAGAACACAAGGGCAACAATGTGAGACAATTCATTGGAAAATAAATCATAGCCAAGTTTGGCAAATCTGAACTCCTAATCTCAGATGAAGGCACCA